>PVJC01031337.1:0-20613 GCA_004026665.1 Murina feae | reverse complement strand
GGCAGCACCACAATGTTACCAGCAATGGGACCTCGGGTCAGCGACCTCGGTATTTGAGTTCTGGCTAAGAAAGAATTCAGAGCCAAGACTCAAACTATAAGACAAAGTTTACGTAGAAAGTCTCCGCAGTAGAAGTGAGCTGTTCAAGAACAGGAAACAAGTTACAGAAGCCAAAGGAGGAAGGGCCCTTGGGGCATGGGGGGGGGGAGGGGAAGGAAATGGCACCTGGGGCAGGTGGGGAGAGCATGGCTATGCTCCAGAGAAAAGCAGAGCTGGGTCCTCCCATTGGGGGCATTTATCTGGACCTCGCAGGGGAGGGTCCTCATAGAATATTCACCAGCTTTCCAGGTGTGTCCTTTCGGGATCCTGTCAGTTGGTGCCAGGGCAGAGGGTCCTTTGTCCATGCAGCTGGCCCTGATGTCAGCTATGGCTTGTCTGGTTTTACTGCTTTTCTGGGCCTGGAGCTGAAACAAAACTGGAGCATGCAGGAGGCAGCCCATGGAGGTTGCACTCTCCCAGCAAAGTTTCTTCTCCCTTCCTCTTTCTCTACGAATCAATAAACTCTTCTTAAAAAAAAAAAAAAAAAAAATAGATGGTTGGATGTACAGTGTATGGAACAGGATTTCATAACGTCTTGGGCAATGTTAACAAATGTTAGAAGCCCACCACCGTGTGGGTGCCAAAAGGTTGGTGGTTGGATCCCTGGTCAGGGTACATGCCCGGGTTGTGGGCTTGGTCCTGGGCGAGGGATGTTTAGTTCTTATATCAATGTTTTTCTCCCTCCCCCTCTCCCTTCTTCCCTTTCTAAAAATCAATTTTTAAAAATCTAAATTTTAAAAAAGAGAGAGCATATTTTCTTAGCACTTAGACTCCTAAGAATGCCAAGGAGCTGACAGAGAAACCTAATGTTCCTCGGAGGGAGTGGTGCCAGACCGTCAGAACTTCACCCTCCCGGGAGCACTTTGCAAAAGCTGAAGACATTTCAGTTGTCACAACGGGAGGAGGGAGTGTTCCTGGCACAGAGTGGTAGAGGCCAAGGGCGCGGTTAGGCATCCTGCAGGCCACACGACAGGCCCCCACCACAAAGAACCAGCAGGCCCCAAGTGGCAGTGGTCACTGAGATTGAGGGACCTGCTTTTGAATTTTTTTTAAAAAACTGCCTTTATTGAGCTGTAATTTACATGCACTTACATTTCTCTTTTTAAGTCGACTTTTAAAGTATGAGTTCCTACGGTTGCAGAAGACCGAGGAAACCCAAGCAACACTTAGAGAAATGGAGTTACACAGCTGTATTACGCCGCTGGCGTCTCAGAGGATTTGCCTCCAAAGTCTGAGCAAACCGATATGGTGGAAGCCCTTCTTTTATTCCCTTTGGTTTCTTTGTCCCCCAAATGTGGATGGGACATCCGGACCTTTCATGGGTTTTGCAAAAATCCCTGTGTGTTGGAATGGGGGCCTTGAGGCCATATCTAAGGGCCTGGCCTGGTGCCAGCGCTGATGACCCCCTCTGAGGGTTGTGTAATGTTTATGGTTTATGGCCTCTGTAAATGGGACCATTTAGGTAACAGGTCTTGCAAGACCAGATTGTGGAGAAAGGGGCAGTGACTCAATTATAGGCTATCAAGAATGTGCATTAGGTTACTGGCACAGATTCAGATTGCTAGCTCCCCCACCCCCACCCCCCAAACACCAGGGTTACATTGAAATTAGCCTTTTAGCCTTCTCACTACCCCTTACATTTGTGTACATCTGGTAACTTTAGCAGATAAGGAAGGCTGCAGTGTTTAGGTTCCTATTGTTCATGTTTGGTTTGGACATTGACCCTGTTCATCAGGAAGAGCTGTGCTCCATGAGGGGAAAATAAAATTTAGGTCCGGCCGGTGTGGCTCATTGGTTGAGCATTGACTTCTAAACCAAGGAGGTCATGGTTTGATTCCTAGTCAGGGCACATGCCCAGGTTGCAGGCTCAATCCCCAGTGCGGGGTGTGCAGGAAGTAGCCCATTAGTGGTTATTTCTCATCATTGATGTTTCTATCTCTCTCTCCCTCTTGCTTCCTCTCTGAAATCAATAAAAATGTAATGTTAAGAAGTAAGATTTAGGATGGAGCTTATAAGGAATGACTGGATGTGGCTTTGGCCCAATAAATGAGGAGGGGGAAGGAGCTAAGTATCTGAAAGTTCTAACGGTGCCTGACATCTTGGAGAAATTCATTCACTATCGAACCCGTGTGTGAAGGACAGTGTGGGGGCTCAGGGCAGGCCACCCTGAGGTAGTTCACTCTGGCATGTTGATGATTTGGAATGAAAGTTATCTGAGGACCAGCCAGTGCAGGAAGGACACCCTGACCCCCTCCCTGTGGCCCTGAACGCAGGAGATAAATCTCCCGGGTGATAGTGACCCTTCTTCCCCAGGGAGGTGGAGACACGTCTTTATCACTGAGACAGAAAATTAAAGCCCAAAAGCCTGTACAAACAAACCTGGTTACTCCTTTACTAATAATGTATGACCCCACGCCCAAACCCTGCATAGACTCCTCACGGAGCAAGCACCCACGCCTAAGCCTCTTTGTCTGGTCCATTCTTCTCCAACTGGTTGTTACTTTCTCTAAAAAGCATAAAAGCTGCCCTCATTCGTCCTTTCTTCAGGTCCCGTATTGAGGAGGCCCCTGTACATACAAATTAAAGTTGTGTTTTTTCTCTCTTCTGTCCATCTGTCCTGTGTCAGTGTAATCATTAGACCAGCCCAAAGCCCCGAGGACGGGGAAACTTCTCCTCCCAACAAGAGAAACCATGTCTGTTCTGTTCGTGTGGAAATCCAGGAGCCCCCTGTGGTACCCTGTTTCCTTTATGTGATTCCTCTCTTCTATTTCTGATTACAGAACAAAATCCCACCCAAATGAAGTCCTATTGTTATGCCCATTTTTCATGATCCCCAAAGACCTCCAGTGAGCCCCATGTCCGATGCAATTGCAAAGAGTCTTTATTCGAACTAGCTTGAGCTCAGACCCATACACACTCACTGATGCAGCAGTAGGGCGGGGCAAGAGAGCAAGTTCCAACAGAACAAAAGGTTTTACAGGGGGTCTAAGGGCAGTTGGTGAGGTAATGCTCGTGGCTCCTGCTGATTGGTTGAGGGAAGGGCCAGGGTTTGGTTGCACAGGGGGCAGGATGCAGTTAGTTCCTCTGCATCCCTATTGGCTGGTTTGAGTCAGTCACCGCCCTTTCACTATTGAGTTTATGTTTTTTCTCTCACTCAGAATATGTGGCCAGTATTGCCGTGGACCTCATATAAACAGCTTCCTTAGCCCCCAGGCTCACAGGGGAGAAGACCCAGGGGACACTGAGAAGGGAGGACCCAGGAGTGCATGACAGCGAAGAGACCACACTGTCTATCTGTCAGCCACCCAGTCATCTGGCTAACCCAGAATGGGACTGTTTCAGGTCAACAACAGAAAGCTAGGCTCGGAGGCACTTGTGAGAGAAAGAGCTCTGATGGTCTTGGGTCTCCAGTGCCAGGAATCAGAGGGAAGATAAGACCCAGAGAAGGAGGCAGGGGAGGAAAATAGAATCTGAGCTGGAAACTTGGAGCTTGGCTAACAGAGCTTACCAAGTATCGGGACACTCCGGGGGATGGTCCCCATGAGCCATCACACAGAAGGTTCTAAAGCTCAGTTAACGCTCAGCTGCCACCAACTGGAACGTCTTAATTTTTAAAAAATTGATTTCAGAGACAGGAAGAGAGAGAGAGAAGCATCAATGATGAGAGAGAATCACGGGTCAGCTGCCTCCTGCACTTCCCACTGGAGATTGAGCCTGCAACCCAGGCATCGAGCCCGCAACCCGGGCATGTGCCCCGACCAGGAATCGAGCCCTGACCTTCTATTTCATGGGTCAACGCCCCACTGAGCCACACCAGCCAGACCTAGAAATTCTTAATTATTTGTCAACAAAGGCCCCTGCGTTTTTACTTTCCTCGAATCCCCACGTGTTATTTGCTTGTCCTTAGCAAAGGCAATTTGCTATATGGGCCCTGAGAATCAGAAGTTCTGAGCAGGTACTTCCTGCTTTCCATTTAAGCGGGGGAATAGCTCAGGAGGAGAGCATCTGGCTGTAATTTGAGCAAAGCTGGTTCCCTTTCCTAAAGGAAAGATTCCTTTTGTTCCTTCTCTGATGAGCTGGTGTCGCAGAGGGGAACGCATTGGAGGAGCCACAGCAGACACGAGCGTCCGCCCAGCTCCCTGGGCACCCGCGGCCGCCTCCACTGTGGCCCCTGCAGCAAGGGCTGCTCAGCGACCACACCTGCCTCCGCCTGGAGGCACCCTCCTGGTCCGAGGCTGCCTGGCCTGCCCGTGGCCAGTCCTGAGGGCCCGGTGGAGATGCCTCCAGAAACGGCCGAGAGCCAAGGAGGACCAGAGATCTCATGGATGCTCCTCACCCTCCTCGCCCCTCTGGACCAGGCACACTTGAGACGACGCTCGCTGCTCCCTCCAGAGGGAGCCGACGGCCCGCAGTGGCCGCTCGCTGGCTGACACGCACCTGATCGGCTCCCTTCCCCTTCCCACCTCCGTTTTCCATCCCCCTGTCGGAGTTTCCCCGAGTTACCTCCTGAGGAGACTCCTTGCACTCCGTTCTTCATTTCGGGATGCTTCTGGGGAGACCCAAGCAAAGGCAACAAGTCATTTCATCAAATCCGGGGCAGGTTCAAAGAGTGACCTCGGGGAGCTGAGGTCACGTGATATACTCTGGCCAGTGACACAGAGGACAGTGAGCTGCAGCCGTGCGAGCTGAAGGGTAGGAGCCTACGGCGGCTAACTTCATGCGTCCACCTGGCGAGGCCACGGTACCCAGTCCTGGGTCAAACACCGGTCTAGATGTTGCCGTGAACGCGTTTTAGATGTGACGAACACGTAACACAGTAGGCTCTGAGTCAAGCCGATCCTGCTCCATCGGGTGGGTGGGCCTCATCCAATCAGTTAGAGGCTTTAAGAGAAAAGACGAGGTCTCCCGGGGAAGAAGGAAATCTGCCTCCAGACTGTCTTTGCACTTTAGCTACAACATGAACTCATCCCTGGTTTCCAGCCTGCCCTGCAGAGCTTGGATTTTTCCAGCCCCTGCAATCGTGTGGGCCAAATCTTTAAGAAAAATCTGTCCTCTCTCTCTCTCTCTCTCTCTTTCCCTCCCTCTCTCCCTCTCTCCCTCCTTCCCTCTGTGCACATGTACATGTTCTCTGGAGAACCTTGATCAGTGCAGAGGCTCTGTGCAATTCATCACATTTTCTTTTTTCCCTGCACAGGGACCTTGGCATGTGGAAATGAGGCCCCAGCCTGGGTTCCTGAGTGGCAGTTTCAAGTCTAATTTCTCTGCCCTCCATTATTAAGCCACCGAGATTTGGGGGATATCTATACATATGAAAGTCTAAGCAACCATTACGACCAGACAACCAGGCGGAAGCTATGACATGCACTGACCACTAGGGGGCAGACTCTCACGGCAGGAGCTGCCCCCCTGGTGGTTAGTGCACTCCCACAGCCAACCTCCCACAGCTGGCCAACCTCCCATTGACCCTCTCCTGGCCGGCCCCAACTGCCCCAATCCCGATCGCTGGCCAGGCGAAGGGATCCCACTCACGCACGAATTCGTGCACTGGGCCTCTAGTTTGTTTATAACTGGGTCCAGGGTGGTAAAGTTGATATGAGGATGACACAGAAGCATGAGGAAAGCTCTGTGTCTTCAAGCCTGAAATTGGCAAGCTAAGGTTTCACTCCTGCTACAAGTCCTCACTTTCTCATTTCCTCTGACCAGGACCCTCCAGGCTTGAAGCCCTGCAGGTCCAGGGGCAACCCATGGAGTTCTCCCTGCTCACAGTGCCCCTGGAGCCCATTTTCTGTTCCCTTCATTCAAGCTCTCCAGGCTTCACAATTACCTCTCCCTCTCCATTCACTAAAAATGCTTCTTTTCTTCTGTGTGTAAGAGATCACAACTGTGCAACAAGAGGTAATAAGCGAATTCCTTCCGATGTCGATATACAAGCTTCTTTTTCCCCAAAGAGATTTGCATTTGAAAAGATTTCAAAACAAAACAAAATCCCACACAAATGTAGCTGTACTTGGTGAAACTCCAGGAAGTGCAATCAAGTGCGGAGATTTCCTGAAGCAAGGGAGACATGGGGGGCGGGAGGGGCGGGAGGCGGGGGAGGAGGGGGCGGATGTTTCACAGGTGCTCTGCAGATGGTGCCCATCCTGTGCTTTGAATTTCTGGGTGCTTCCGGGTGGCAGAAAACAGGGGTCCTCAGGGAAGCGTCGGAGCCACTTCCTGTGTTGTCCAATAAATGCCCACTTCTCCTTCCAGATGGCTCCCAGTGACATCAGCCACGGTCTCCCAGCCTTTCCTGTCCATCCTCAGGCCCAGCTTGCCAGCCACGTGGTTGCCACAGGGCACTGACCTTTACCTCAGGGAAAAGTCCTTGAAACCTGACACAGACATACCCTCCCGCCCCCCCTACTTGCCCCACCCCCCATCTCCCCTCTTCCTCCTCTGAAATGTAATGCATATTCGTAAGAAGTCAAGGAGGGGTCAAATGCAGATTCAGAGACAGATTCTGATTGAGTACAGTTGGGATGCAGCCCTGAAAGCTGCATTTCTACAAGCCTCCTTCTGGGAGGCTCAGATTCCCATGGCAGTCAGACTGAACTTGGGAAAACTGCCCCTGGGAGATGGGGTGAGCTGCTAGCACAGCCAGGCCCCCGCCCCCCCAACCTCCAGCTAACTCTTCTCTAGTGCACACTGACATCCTACTGATGCAGCTGGGCCATCTGCTCACATCCTCAAAACAAAGCAAATGAAAGGCAGATTGTTGCTTCTAGGGATTTCTCTTCTATTTCTGTTTACCGGGGGATTTTTTTTTTTTTTTTTTTTTTTTGTGGGGGTGATTTAAAAAAAAAAAAAAAAAAAAAAAACGAGGACAAATGATCTCCTCTCCCACTCAGTTTGTGCCATGTTTACTTAGGACTGAAAAGTAAACACGTGAGAAAGAAGCACACGCGTGAGGAGTTCGCAGATGAGAGCTGGGATGACAGAGAGTTAAATTAATTAATGCCGAGTCTTTATAAACCTGTGTAGAGCCGAAAGCCTCAGGGCAGGACCAAATGTCGAGAAGACAAACTCCAGCTGGCCAATGGGAGGGCTCGTTTCTATGGCCTGGGGTGGGAGGGAGGTGGGAGGGGGTGAGTAGGATGCAGACTCTCCTACACCTGGAAGGAATTATCCCCTCCTGGCTCCTGCCCAGCCCTAAGCCAGGTCTCTGATCGAAATGCGTGTGCCCCCTGGTGGTTAGAAAGGTACACTACAATTTACTTTCACAGGGACAGCGGCAGGCACAGTCCTCCTCAAAGATGCACCAGGACTGTTGGATAGAAAGGTGTATCATGGCTCTGTTGGCAACCTCACACTTAAATACCTTCAACACTTGGGTACTTGCATACTTGACATATGCAGACATTTAGCAAACCTTAAAAGCAGTTCTTGCTGGGCCCAGCTCTATACGCTGAATCAGACCCAGCGTGCATGTCACAGACAGCGCTCAATAAAAATGAAGTCCCATCAGCACCCATGCTTCCATTCCCAGCCCACCTGCCCAGTTTCTGGGTCTGGTTTCCCAACTCAATGCTCCCCCCTTTTATGGACCCCAGCATATGCTCCCAGGGACAGAGCTTGCATTGACCTCGTGTCTCCTGGCCTCCATCTGGCTCCCATGTTCACTCCATCCCCACCGCCTTCATTAGGGAAACATCTCCCAGTTTCTCATCAGAGGGTGACATGGAAAGGCCTCTGGGTCCTCAGAAGGGGTTGTCCTGGCGTGGCTAGAGTGGCTCCGTTGGCTGAGGGTCATCCTGTGCACACAGCTAACATCGTACTGGGTAGTGAAAGACTGAAGCTTTTTCTCTAACATCAGGAACAAGACAGGGACGTGTGCTTTCACCACTTCTACTCATAAGGCATCCAAATCTGAAAGGAAGAACTAAAACTATCACTATTTGCAGATGGCATGTTATATGTAGAAAACCCTAAAGATTCCACCCAAAAAACTGTTAGAACTAATCAGCAAATTTGGTAAAGTTGTAGGATACAATCTCAATGTACAAATATCCGTTGTGTTTCTGTACACTAATAATGAATTATTGAGAAAAGAAGGTAAGCCCTGACCAGTTTGGCTCATTGGATAGAGTATCAGCCTGCGGACTGAAGGGTCCCAGGTTTGATTCTGGTCAAGAGCATGTACCTTGGTTGTGGGCACATCCCCAGTAGGGGGTGTGCAGGAGGCAGCTGATCGATGTTTCTCTTTCATCGATGTTTCTAACTCTCTATCCCTCTCCTTTCCCCTCTGTAAAAAATCAGTAAAATATATTTTTTTTAAAAAAGAAAAGAAGTTAAGAAAAAATTCCATTTACAATTACATCAAAAATAATGTAATACTTGGGAATAAATTTAACCAAGGAGGTGGAAGATTTATACACTGAAAACTATAAGACATTGATGAAAGAAGTTGGAGAAGACACAAATAAATAGAAAAATATTCTGTGCTCATGGATTGGAAGAATTAATCTTGTTAAAATGTCCATACAACCCGAAGTGGTTTATAGATTCAATGCAATTCCTATCAAAATTTCAATGTCATTTTTCACAGAAATAGAAAACATAATTCTAAAATTTGTATAGAGCCACAAAAACCCCAAATAGCCAAAGCAATCTTGAGAACAAACAGAACTGGAAGCATCATGCTCCCTGATTTCAAACTATATTACAAAGTTATAGTAATAAAAACAGTATATTATCCTAAAAATAAACACATAGATCAATGTAACAGAATATCTAGCATATATATATAGATATATATAGTCAATTAATTTATGACAAGGGAGCCAAGAATATACATTGGAGAAAGAACAGTCCATTCAATAAATTGTGTCAGGAAAACTGAGCAAAAGGATTAAAACGGACCACCATCTTATATCATACACAAAAATGAACTCAAAGTAGATGAAAAGTTTTAAAATAAGACCTGACATTCCTGGAGGAAAATACAGGCAGTAAGCAACATGGAATCGCCCTTGGTAACGATTTTTTTAGATTTGGCACCAAAGGCAAATGCAACAAAAGCAAAAATAAACAATTGAGACTACGTCAAACTCAAAGGCTTCTGCACAGCAGAGAAAACAATCAACCAAATGAAAAGGCGACGTACCGAAATGGCAGAAAACGTTTGCAAGTCATATGTTGATAAGGGGTGAACAGCCACAGTGTATAAAGAGCTCATACGTCTTCGTAACAACAACAACAACAAAACACCCATTTAGCCCTGGCTGGTTCGGCTCAGTGGATAGAGCGTCGGCCTGCGGACTGAAAGGTCCCGGGTTCGATTCCAGTCAAGGGCATGTATCTTGGTTGTGGGCACATCCCCAGTGAGGAGTGTGCAGGAGGCAGCTGATCGATGTTTCTCTCTCATCCATGTTTCTAACTCTCTATCCCTCTCCCTTCCTCTCTGTAAAAAGTCAATAAAAAATATTTAAAAAAAAACAAACACCCATTTAAAAAAATGGGTAGAAGAACTGAATAGACATTTATCTAAAGAAGGCATGCAAATGGCCAACAGGTATGGGGAAAGGTGCTCAGCATTATAATCATCAGGGAAATACAAATCAAAATCACACTGAGACGTCACCTCACACCTGTTAGGATGTCCACCATCAAAAAGGCAACAAATAGAAAGTGTTGGCAAGGATGCGAAGAGAAGGGAAACCCCTCTCCCCCCTTCCACCCCCCCACCGCCGCCCTCGGAGCTTTGATAAATTGGATGCATTTCTAACAAGTTCCCAGGGACCTCCCACTGCCGCCCGGCTCACAACCTCCATCTCCTCTTAAGGGAAACTCTCCCTCTATTTTGCTTGAATTCTTCCACTGCTCCATCCTAAAGCATATTTTTTCAAACTTTTATTCATTCCTCCTTAACTCTCTGACCCCTAGAGATAGGCCTTTTCATCCCTTCTCAGCCTTTAGCTTTCTAGTGATTTTAAGGAGCTGTTTCTCCATTTCACCCCAAGAATTTCGCAGAACTGGTTAGTAACAAAACGCATTTCTGTTCCTTGATCTGGTGGTGGGAGTGGATAGAGTTCACTTTGTAATCATTCATTGAGGGGGTACTCTTACGATCTAGCACCTATGTGCATAAATGCTACATTTTAATTTTTAAAAAAAGTTTATTGCCCTAACTGGTTTGGCTCAGTGGATAGAGCGTCAGCCTGTGGACTGAAAGGTCCCAGGTTCGATGCCGGTCAAGGGCATGGACCTTGGTTGCGGGCACATTCCCAGTGGGAGGTGTGCAGGAGGCAGCTGATCGATGTTTCTCTCTCATCAATGTTTCCACCTCTCTATCCCTCTCCCTTCCTCTCTGTAAAAAAATCAGTAAAATATATTTTTTAAAAAGGTTTGTTAAACACACATCCATTCTGATGACGGAGCCATCGTGTTGGACGCTCAAACATCCAAAGCCGTGGCTGGGAGTTGCGGCGCTGGCCAACGTGGTGGACTGGGACTGTTCCTTGCTCTCCTTCATGATGACCTTCGAGGGCGCTGCATGTTGACCCGTTATCCACGGCGTGGCAGGTTCTAGTCCTCGGGAACCAGCTGTGATGGAGCGAGGAAGCCTATCTAATTTAACCCTGTCTGATGGTAGGCGGAAACCCCTCTATCCAAAGGTCCGAATCCATGTGTAACCCGGTGCTTGTCAGTAAAACAGCACACGCTGTGGTCTGCTGCGTATTTGTCAGTTAGTCCTGTTTTAGACGAAAGCACGAACACAGTGGTCTCCTCAAAAACCCAACAGCTTGGAACCGTGGGCAGCAGAACAGGGCTGCCCTGAGGACAGGAAGAACACGTGGGGGACTGACACCGGGCTATTGGCACTAGGCTTGGTTCTGCTGTAGGAAGGACAGGGCCAGGGGCATTTTTGCCCTTGGCTGTTTGACATAGGGTTTGAAACGTGGTCACTTTTTTTAAAAATATATTTTATTGATTTTTTACAGAGAGGAAGGGAGAGGGATAGAGAGTTAGAAACATCGATCAGGAGAACCAAGATGGCGGCATGAGGTATATACGTAAATGCACAGCCTCCACACCTACATTATAGAAATACAACTATTCAGATAAACGACCATCCTCCAGAACCAAGGGAGGGGAAGCGTTACATCTAGAAGGCAAGAGGAGTGCTTTGAGACTGAATAGCAGCTCCCGGCGCGCCCAAACTGAAAGGTACAGATACGCGAAACGGAGGCGGCGGCGCAGCGGTGCAGGTGAAAGGGTGGCAGCAGCGACTGGGTTCGCGACTTGGAAGATTATAAACTCCCGGGTCGCACTGAATGCAACTCGGGCTGTAGGGCAACAGAGTGGCGGAAGACCAGTGGCGTTCTAGCAGTGCTATTCACAGCTATTACTGACGTGGAGATTCGGGGACTGAGAATCGTGCACAGACCCCAGGGCTTGGAGACGCCAAACGCAGTAGAAACTGCGGCATTAGCAGAGGGGACGCCATTGTGAGTCATTCCACCTCCGGTGATTCTGAGACCCTGCCCCACCCCACCTACAACCCCGCCCAAGCTGTGCGCCTGCCTGCCTTCAGCATAACCTAAGGGTCTGCAGCTGAGACAGAACTCCAATAGATCCAAACTCCAAACGAGGAGAAAGGCCTGCAGGTCATTTCCCCCTAGTGATACCTCCCAGTGATAACTACAACAAGACTGTGCACCCAGCCTTCAAAGGCGTACAATAAGAGTGTCCACCCCAGGTGATTGGGGAGGCTGAATCACTGGGCCCTATAGGACACCTAGCACAGAAAGCCAAAATGCAGAGACTAAGAAACAGATCACAAAAGACAGAAATGGAGGAATGCAAATGACTGGATATAGAGTTCAAAACCACGGTTATCAGGTTTTTCAAGAAGTTTCTATAGACTGCTGATAAATTTAGTGAGAACCTCGAGCATATGAAAAAGAACCAGCTAGAAATTAAGCATACACTGACTGAAATAAAGAATAATATACAGAGGTCCAACAGCAGATGAGAGGATCGCAAGAAGCAAGTCAAAGATATGAAATATGAAGAAGCAAAACCCACCCAGCCAAAAAAGCCCAAACAAAAAAACAAAAAAAATCAAAAAGTATGAAGATAGTGTAAGGAGTCTCTGGGACAACTTCAAGCATACCAACATCAGAATTATAAGGGTGCCAGAAGAAGAGAAAGAGCAAGATATTGAAAACCTATTTGAAGAAATAATGACAGAAAACTTCCCCCATCTGGTGAAAGAAATAGACTTCCAAGTCCAGGAATCGCAGAGAACTCCAAGCAAAAGGAACCGAAGGAGGACCACACCAAGACATATCATAATTAAAATGCCAAGAGCAAAAGACAAGGAGAGAATCTTAAAAGCTGCAAAAGAAAAGCAGTTAGTTACCTACAAGGGGGAACCCATACGACTGTCAGCTGATTTCTCAACAGAAACTTTGCAGGCCAGAAGGGAGTGGCAAGAAATATTCAAAGTGATGAACAGCAAGAACCTACAGCCCAAACTACTTTACCCAGCAAGGCTATCATTCAGAATTGAAGGTCAGATAAAGAGCTTCACAGACAAAAAAAAAGCTAAAGGAGTTCACCACCCAACCAGTATTATATGAAATGCTGAAAGGTATCCTTTGAGAAGAGGATGAAGAAAAAGTAAAGATAAAAATTATGAATAACAAACACATATCTATCAACAAGTGAACCTAAAAATCAAGTGAATAAAAAATCTGATGAACAGAATAAACTGGTGAATAGAATAGAATCAGAGGCATAGAAAGGGAGTGGACTGACAATTTTTGGGGGTAAAGGGTGTTGGGGGTGCGGGAAGAGAATGGACAATGATCGTACACCTATGGATGAGGACAGTGGGGGGGGGGGGACAGAAGGGGGGGTGGGAAATGGGAGGAGGGGAGCTATGGAGGAAAAATAGGGGAACAACTGTAATAATCTGAACAATAAAAATAAATTTAAAAAAAAGAAAGAAACATTGATCAGTTGCCTCCTGCACACCCCCCACTGGGGATGTGCCCTTAACCAAGGTACATGCCCTTGACCGGAATCGAACCTGGGACCCTCTAGTCCGCAGGCTGATGCTCTATCCACTGAGCCAAACCGGTAAGGGCCGTGGTCACTTTTTTACACCAGTTTTCCAGCCAGTTGTTTGTCCCCCTCACAGAATTGTGTGCTTATTTCCTTTGCCCGTGTTTCTGTTAGGTTATTTTTTCCTTAGTAGACATTCTTATACATTTTAGTTACTGATATTTCACCTTTTATATTTGTGACAATTATTCTCTGCAGCTTTTCGCTTGTTTATTAAGTCGAATGTGTATCTTTGGTAGTGCAAAGAACTTTATTTTTATGAGAGTGTCGGAATTTATTTATTTTGACTTCATTGCTTCTGCACTTTGTTTCTTGGGTTAAAAAGGTCTTCACCATTTCAAGGGTTTTTCCATGTTTTATGCTTCGACATTTTATTCAAATGTTTTTGTTCTTTTGCTTTTGAAATAAATGTAAAAATTCGTCTGGAACTTGCAATGGAATTAAGGAGGTTATATTATTTATTTTTCCCCCAATGGATAGCTAATTTCCATTTGTTCCCTGCTGATTTTAAAAATCTCATCTCTGCCCTAGTTGATTTGGCTCACTGGATAGAACTCCAGCCTGCGGACTGCAGGGTCACAGGTTCAATTCCAGTCAAAGACACAGGCCTGGATTGCAGGCTCCATCCCCAGGAGGGGGTGTGCAGGAAGCAGCTGATCAAGGAGTCTCTCTCATCACTGATGTTTCTATCTCTCTCTTCCTCTCCCTATCTCTATGAAATAAATAAAAAATATATTTAAAAATATAAAAATAAATTAAAAGTTGATGCTTTAAAAAAAAAAATCTCATCTCTATCAAATATCAACTTCCCTTGACTGCACAGTCTTAACATAAGATTCTAATAAAATTGGATAATCAATTTTCTTATCTATCTTAGAATGCAATCACGGAAATAAAAGTAGGATTTTTCTTTAGAGAAACAAGTCCAATGATAGGAAAAGGAAGTAAAAGTTGAATACAAAAAAGAACAGAGAAGCTCTGGCCGGCTTGGCTCAGCGAATAGAGCGTTCGCCTGCGGACTGAGGGGTCCCAGGTTCGATTCCGGCCAACGGCATGTGCCTGGGTTGCGGGCTTGATCCCCGATAGGGGGCGTGCAGGAGGCAGCCAATCAATGATTCTTTCTCATCATGGATGTTTCTCTCTCTCTCCTCCCTTCCTCTCTGAAATCAATCAATAAATTTTTTTAAAAAAAAGAACAGAGAAAATCAGAGGAGAAACTGTGATGTATTGCACAATAATAGACATAGGTTGATATTCTCGGTCTTTAAGGAAATATTGACTTCTGTTTAGGCCCCTTTGATTTTAGGGCAGGTAATAAACTATCCATTTTATAACAATTTCTATTTTTAAAAGGTGGTTAAATGAAGGGCCACTGTTTTGGCACCTGAAAGAGCAAGTTTCCGTTAAATAGAAAGATCAGCCTGGCCGGTGTGGCTCAGTAGTTGAGCACCGACCCATGCACCAGGAGGTCACTGGGTCAACTCCTGGTCAGGCACATGCCCAGGCTGCGGCTTCTACCTCTAGTAGGATAGTGCAAAGGGCAGCCAACAGATGTTGATGCTTCTCTCTCAGTGATGTTTCTAACTCCCTCTCCCTTCTCCTCTCTCTAAAATCAGTAAAAACCTTTTTTTTTTTTTAAAGAAAGATGGGTTATGTGGAACCTTGATTCTCATATCATGTCCGTAGGGTAAGTACTGATATAATTCTTAGGTACGAAAAGAAGTCACTGCAGAACCAAGCTCATTAAATGCAAGCAAGGAAGATCTTACCTGTACTTTCCTTTGTCATTTTTCTTTTTCTTTTCAATCTTTCTCTTACCTCTGTTTTAAAACAAACCTGAAGACCCAGGTGGGTCTCGGCCAGGCCAGGCCTGGCTGCTGTGTGGTACTCTGTGGGTGTGCAGCCTCTTAGGTGACAGGTTGCAAGTACTGTGTGCTCCTCAGTCTGATGCCTCCTGCCAGGGTTTGGGGATTTTTTGTTTGTTTGTTTTGTTTTGTTTTTTAAGTGATTTTTGAGAGAGGAAGGGAGCGAGAAAACGAGAGCAACATGGATGTGAGAGAGAAAATGGATCGGTTGCCTCCCCACCTGCCCCTACCTGGGATCGAACTGGAAACCTGAGTACGTGCCTTGACCAGGAATGGAAGCTGCCACCTTTCAGTGGACAGGGCGCCGCTGGAATCAACTGAGCCACACACCCTGTCATTGGAGCTTCCCCAGTCTCGTATTTAGCCTGGCGGAGGGGGGTGTAGAAGAGGCTCAAATTTTAGCCTGGAGGCTCAAAATCAAGGATTATATATCACGGTACCAGTAATACAGGAGCCATCTTCCGCAGCATGCCTTCGCCTTCGCCACCGCTATTTCACTCTTCTCACTCAAGGTGTCTCCATGGTAACTCACTTGTGCTTCCAAACAGCTTCTTGGCCCTGGGGAAGCTGGGGCTGCTGCTGCCTCCCTCCATCCCTCCCAACAGGGGAAGGAAACACCCACAGGCTTTGCTCGCAGGGTCTCCCACTGCAGTGCATTTTCATGCCCCATTGATGCCAGGGCTTGACTATGCGATCTGTTTGTCAGCGGAGTATTTGTCTGTGACCTGAGCTGAGGCTTTAAACGTCCTTGCATGGTTTGTCCTGGTTTGGTGAGTCTCAGTCCCCTGCCAGGAGAAGATGCTAGTCCCAGCATGAGAGGCGTGTGGGAGGGGCTGACCTGAGCCTGGCCTCAGTGGACTGAAGACCTACAGTGAGAAGCAGAAAGCTGGCATCAAGGCTGTAAGCCACTGAAATCAGATTTTGTTTGTTTACCAAAATCACGGCAGCGGCACCTGGCCGACCCCGCGCCTTTCTTTGGCACACAGTGCTTGCATTCAGCTCCCCCTCATTCCACAGTCACTCCTCACCAGACAAGCGCTGTGACTTGCTGCATGGGTGCCCATGCTCCCCGCTGTGGCTGGCCCTCCCCACCCCCCGTAATATCTCCCATGTCTGTGGGGTCAGAGGCCAGGTACAAGGCCCCCCAGTTGCTGCTGAAGGGACACACTTTCTTCCAACATGGGTTAACCTCTTTGAGGCCATAAGCCAGCCATCCTGTGCTGTTGTCTATAGCTCTTAAGTGTTTTAAAAAATATATCTTCACTAGAGGCCCAGTGCACGAAATTCATGCACTGGGCGGGGCAGGGAGGGAAGGGAAGGGAAGGGAGAATTGTCCCTCAGCCAGGCCTGCACCCTCTCTCACAGTCAGACATCCTTAGCACTAACCACACAGGCAGAAGAGGCTCCCACCACTGACATTGCGCTAGACGGCCATGAGCCCGGCTTCTGGCGCACTGACCACTAGGGGGACAGCTCCTGTATTGAGCATCTTCCCTCTGGTGGTCATAGCGACCAGTCATTCCTTCATTCGGTCGATTTGCATATTAGCCTTTTATTATGTAGGATTGACTGTCAGAGAGGAAGGGAGGGAGAAAGAGAGATAAAGACATCCGTGATGAGAGAGAATAATTGATCAGCTGCCTCCTGCACGCAACTTACTGGGGATCGAGCTCACAGGAATCAAACCTGGGACCCTTCAGTCCGCGGGCCACTGCTCTACCCACTGAGCCAAGCTGGCTAGGACTACTTTTTTCATTTTCGTACCTGATTCCGCTCCCAGGAGCCAGATTCATGAGAGCTGGGCCTCAAGATCATTTGAGACCCCACCCAGGGCTGCATTCAAACCCTCTCTCCTCACCAATCTAAACAGGACTCCTGTGCCAAGCAAGGTGCTCTTGTTGGGGTGAGCTGCTTTCCTTTTAGAACACCACTGGAAAGGTTAAGATGCAGTGAATGTTCTCCCCTTGAAGGTGGTTGCGGTCCCGGGGCCAGCTGTCCGTCCCAGCACAGCCGGCGCCAGGCTCTTTTGAGAAAATTCTAGTAGTTCCTGGTGGCCCGTGTGGAAACACACTAGAACTCCACAGCTTATGCCTGCTCTCTCTCTGGGATTCTGAGGACAGAAGTGACTGGTAAATGGAATGTCTCCCATTCTCTAGAGAAATAGGTCCATATCAGACTAGTCCTGGAAGATTCATCCTTCCACTCATTCTGCAAGCATTTATTCAATGACTATGCCGAGCACTAAAGATACCAAGGTGAAAAAGACAAGGTCCTTGCTTCATGAAGATCTCTCTCTCTCTCTCTCTCTCTCTCTCTCTCTCTCTTTCCTTTCTCTCTTCCTTTCCCTGTCTCTCTGGCTCTCTGGTAATAATATCAAACTGGATATCCATTTACATGCAAAGCCTGTTTATAATCATTTGAGCCTAGAATCTATGTTGGCTTTGACATATGAACACAAAGTATATTTTCATAGTTTTAGTAACATGCTCTAGACTTGAAAGAATATCATTATTGTACAAATGGAAGAATGATTGTACGATGTCCTGTTTAAGACTTTTGCACAGCCTGGCCCGTGTGAGCCAGTAGGTCACAGTTCAAGTCCCAGTAAGGGCACATCCCCAGGTTTTGGACTTGATCCCCAGCAGGGGGTGTGCAGAGGGCAGGCTGCTGGAGGCAAAGACCAATAGTAGTTAGCATAATTACACTAGAAGTCAGCTGGAAGGCTAATGGACTTTGATATTCAGCAGGGCTGAAAATCAGCATAATATTGCCCTGCTGTTGGCCAAATGGCTGAAGGCAATCCCCTAAACTGATAACTTTTTTTATTGTTTATCAAACTTTACCACTGATATGTCTGTTCGCATTCCCAAAGGGCAAATGTGTATTCAAATAAATAAAAGCTGATGGGTTGGGGGTTTGGGAGAGCCTCTCCTCTAGAGAAAGGTCTCCGCCTGGCTCCCCAATGCCTTCTAAATTTATATTTCTTGTCTAGTGTACTCATTTATGCATCATCCCCTTCTCCAGACCTTGAACCCCAGCTGTAAATGGATGTGGCGTTCACAGCAGCCAATCAATGATTCTACCTCGTCATTGATGTTTCTATCTCTCTCTCCCTCTCCCTTCCTCTCTCTCTGAAATCAATAAAAAAAATATATATTTTTAAAAAAGACTTGAGTCCAGATTGTTTACCATTTCAGAGAATCCTATCACCAGTGCCCTAGTCATTAGCTAGTAATGTACTTGCAACCATTGCATCGCTGGAGATAGTTATCCTAGGTGCAAATACCACATGTGCTCAGTGTCTTCTAGAGCAGTTGTGATTGAACATTAATAGACTGAAATATGCATTATTTTATTATGAAGTCTTTCCCGCTCTCCTTTTTTCTTTATACTTCAACTAAGGCACTACAATGATTTTTTAAGTAATAAAATTATCATTTTATTTTTAAAAGAAAATATTTTCTTTATACCTGTATATACAAATGTCTCCAACTTTCATTTCAGGGGAATGTGGAAAGTGTTATAAAACATTCATTATAAAAGGGGGGGTGTTTGTGGTAAAGTAGAGAACCACTGCTCATGAAACTGATTTTTTGAGTAAACTTTACATGGAAGTGAACATATGCAGAAAAATGTATAAAGCATGAGTGGACCACTCAGTGGATTTTTATAAATTACCCATTTGTTATCCAATTTGTATTTATAAATTAAAGGTTTACAAGTTACCCGTCTCTTCTGATGGACCCTAATATTATCCATAGAACCTCTCCCTCATATTCTCTTCTCATCATTTCCCACCCACTGTAGTTATTACGCCAGAGTTTAATTTTGCCTGTTTTTAATTAAAACTTCATGTAAAAAATTATAACTTTGTGAGTTCATGAATCTATTAACTAATCTTATTGTGGCAAATATTTCACAATATATACATGAAGCAAATCTACATATCATATACCTTAAAGTTACACAACATAATATGTCTATTATTCCTCAATAAAACTGGAAAGAAGTAAAAAGACTTGATATAAATGACATCATATAAATTTATTTATGTCTGGCTTTTTTTTCCCTCAGCATTATATTATAAGAACTATCTATGCTGCTTCATGTATCAACAATTCATTCATTCTCATTACCGATAATATTCCATTGCATGAGTATAATAGAATTTATTTTGCCCATTTGACTATTGATGAATATTTGGGTGGTTTCCAATTTTGGATGATATGAATAGTTGTTCCTACAAATATTCTGGCACATATATTTTAGTAAACACATATATATTACCTAATCTAATAAAAGAGTAATATGCAAATTGGTGTCACTCCACTACACCTGTGGCCAGCCTGAGAACAGCCATCAGCCCCTCACCCAGGCTGGCCACACCCCCATGGAGTGAGGGTCCCAACTGGGAGACTTGACCAGCCTGCAAACAGCCCTCAGCCCCTCACTCAAGCTGGTGAGACACCCCAGCAGGACCCCCATCCTTGAAGAGGCTGTGGCCAGTCTGAAAACAGCCCTCAAGCCCCTCACCCAGGCTGGCCAGGCACCCCAGGGGGAGACACCCACCTTGAAGGGGCTGTGTCCAGACTGCAAACAGCCCTCAGACCCTCACCCAGGCTGGCCAGGCACCCCAGGAGAGACCCCCACCATGAAGGGGCTGTGGCCAGCCTGCAAACAGCCATCAATCCCTCATCCAGGCTGGCCAGGCACCCCAGTGCAATCCCGCACCCTGATCTGGCACACCCTTCAGGGCAAACCAGCCAACCCCCACCCATGCATCAGGCCTCTATCCTATATAATAAAAGGGTAATAGGCAAATTGACCCTAACAGCAGAACCACTGGGAATGACTGGTTACTGACACACACTGACCACCCGGAGGCAGATGCTCAATGCAGGAGCTGCCCTTGGTGGTCAATGCACTCCCACAGGGGGAGCTCTGCTCAGCCACAAGCCAGGCTGACGGCTGCCAGTATAGCAGTGGTGGTGGGAGCCTCTCCCGCCTTCTCAGCAGCACTAAGGATGTCTGACTGCAGCTTAGGCCTGCTCCCCACTGGCAAGTGGACATTCCCCAAAGGCTCCCGGACTGACAGAAGGATGTCTGACTGCCAGCTTAGGCCCAATCGCCTAGAGAGTGGGCCTAAGCCAGCAGGTGGATATCCCCCAAGGGTTCCCAGACTGCAAGAGGGCATAGTTCAGGCTGAAGGATCCCCTCCCCCTTCCCCGCCGAGTGCACAAATTTTTGTGCACCAGGCCTCTAGTATTTATATAATTTTTGCAGGTATACCAGGAGTATTATTGGATAAGTATGCATTTGTTGAGTTTTAATTTAACAGTTCTCCAAAGTGGTTGAAATATTTGGCCTGATCACTGTAGTTATGATAGTTCTACTTGTTCCACACTCTCCTGTTTAGATGTTTAAATGTATTCTTCTAACCCCACCTTGCTCAGCATCTTGCTTGTGTGGCTTTAAGACATGGCTGTGAGAAACTAGGAAGGTGAGAGTGTGGCCACCTCAGCAGAGTCCTTTCTGAAAG
>PVJC01031336.1:0-20644 GCA_004026665.1 Murina feae | reverse complement strand
CAAAAAAGAAAACTCTTGACTGTGTTCACACTGGTCCCAGACTCAGCACAGACCTTGGAAGGCCTGATGGCTATTTATTGACCATAGTGGAGATTGAGCACAGGCCACACAGCAAGCAACAACTTGGAGCTGCAGTCCTCCCTGTAGGACAGGGTTTCTATTTCTTCACAGAAAAGTGTTTCTTGCTGCCATGTTCCTATTTTATTATCTGTGAACACATTTAAGAGCTCTTAATTTTGAACCACTTCTCATGTTTATGTTTCAAAAAAGGCTTTTTTTATTGCTAAGCCAAGCAAATGGATTCACTTGCTGGATTCATTTCAATCTAAAATCAATGAGTTCTTTCTTCCTTTCCATTTTTTTTCTTTTTTCTTCAGTGCTAAATTGAAACATGCCTGCGCTCGATTTCTACTTTTAAAGAAATCAACTGATTTTAAATAAACTCCAGGTGTGAAAATGACCTCAAAGAGATGGCCAATACTTAATAGGAACAAAGCCAAAGAAATTTGTTGACTGCTTACCATCTCTCTCATTCCCACACCACCTGAAGATACATTCCCTAAACTTCATAAGCGCACAATGAGGAAACATCAGTCTGGGCTGTTGCTATTGAAATCACATCTTAAAACAAAGCAAGGGTCAATACATGGAGCCAAGGTGATGCAAGTGAGGCCCTCTCCTCTAGCACAAAATTTAAGGGTGTTCACTAAAATTCAGTAATTAAGATAAATAGTACGTTATGGAATATTTTTAGAAATGCGATTCCCCCAAACTCAATGATGAATAAAACATAAAGTTAAATAAAATAAAATCTGATCCCTCATTTGCAAGACTCACCTCACTTATTTTATCTTAATTGCAGCCTTGATGTCACATTACACTGTAAAGTCTTCTTTGGCTCAGATTCAATCCTTCCCTGATCCAATAGGCTGGGACAGATGCAAAATAAAAGCACATAGAGAGAGCAATAGGCATTAGGGTGAAGCCTTGGGACACTGATGGCTCATAGAGGTTCTAAGCCCCACCCCTTAATGGAGTTGGTTAATGGGCTTCTCCAGAGACTAGGTGTCTTCCCCTCCCATGGATCCCATCTCCAAGGTCATGTTGATGTCCACTTGACCTCTGAGTGTTCAAGCACAGCCTGGAGGATTCCCTGTGTCCTCTCCTTGAATGGGACATCCCTACTCCAGCTCCACTGGAATTGATGTACCCCATCCTTATGAATTTTAGCCTGGATCACACCCAGAGGTCCTCTCTGAACCCAGGCTTTGATCACATCCCAGCAGGTCTTGTGCTTAAGCCCTCCTGGACCTAACAGCAAATGGTTTAAGAAAATCAAGTCAGTAAGCAATGGTGAGTTAATATTTTTCTGTATTTTAAAAAAGTTACCACTATGTTTTTCTATTTTCATAAAAGGAACCCAGCGATACAGCTTCCTGTCAACAGCTGTCTCCTTCCTCCCTTCCGTGTGGCTAGAACTACCCAGGCCAAATTCGTCTTCTTTGTGAGGCACTCATTAGTGCAAACGGCACAGTAGGTAAAAATGGAACTCCACACCAGGCCTTGTTTTAAATGCCATGAGTCACATGTGATGCTTTTAGGCAATCCTGCCAGCAACAATACTTGATTCAGGAAGGTGTCTGATCTGAGGCATTAACCAGAAAAAAATACTTTATTCCTCCATTTCTGTCCCAGCAGATACTACCTTGTGAGAATGAAAACAACTCATGTGGACCCCACAGAGGAGCATGCATCGCGACAGAAGCAAATGTTTCTGAAATACCTTGCAGACCACATTGGAGATGACCTGTTATCTCCTGGTAGTCATTCTGAAGGACACAACCTGACTGCCACCAATGCCATTTGATTTAAGCAAAACTCTAATCCTCCCAGCCCAGGAGAGCTGAAACTACTTCCAAAGGTCCTCTTCTGGGAGGTCAGGCACCATGCTTGTTCATAAACCCAAGCTGAAATGAACCGAAATCTGTTGCTTTCTTCTAGCATCTTTGTATATGGGGTTTCTCAGAGGCAATCGTGAACCATATGGCATATTTATAAGGACTGAGCACTAACTCTAATGTTATGATTTCCTTAGTTTTTATGACAAATACAATGTCTATTTACTTCTCCCGTATTTCAATCTTCTGGCTTCTGAAAAGTTGGACCAAATAGAGATGAAGAGGTTGATCTACTTTAGGTAACTCCTTCCTTATTCCTTATTCTGTACTCTTATTGCTCCCCACTAAAGTACCTCAAAAGAGGCTGACTTTGTATCTACTGTGGACATCAGAGGGAGGCCAGCTCCATTCAGACTATGATAGCTCCGAGGGAGGCTGGCTCTGTGAACACTGTAATGGTCATTTATTAGCACAGGGGAGGGGACCGCATGCCTGGCTGCTCTCTGAGGGATAGCACTTTGCTTTTCCACCAAGCACTCCTGGGAAGCTACTGTCCTCAGTGTGCTGTTCAAGCACTAGAGGTAGTGAGGTCAACTGCGGGTGTATATTGGTGGATGAGGGTAGAGGCTGTTCTGAGGAAAACTTGGTTGTGTTGTCTGAGGTTAAGAGCACAAAGGAAAGAAGAGGCTTTTGTTTCACATGGGGCTGGTTTTAAGACTTGTTTTTACCCACGTATACAAGCCTTTCAAAAACCTGCCTGGTTTTCCATTCTTCTATCTGCCCTGGTGCCCTGTTTTACTATTCATTTCTCCATCGCTATTTCTTCTCTTTCAGTTAAAATAATCAGTCAGAGAAAAGGCCGGTCCTCTCAGGATCTAAGTGAGGTAGTGGGGTAAGGATGGGGTGGGCTTGAGCAATCGAAAGGTTTTAGTGCCTCAATCAGGTTCTGGGGTCTGTTTCACAACACACCTGTCCTCTGTAACACTTGTAGCAGGAAGCCCGAACACAGAGCCTGAACAAGCCTCCTGCTTGAGAAAGCAGCCCTGGCATGATTATCTGGATCTCCAGGCTCACCAAGTATGCCACTGTGATCCAGAGGCCATCACTCAAGGTACAGCTAAGGTAAAAGCCTGCATTCAAACCAGTCAGCCTGGCAGAGACCAATGGACTGATCACCACAGTTGGCATGAAACTATCCTCGCAGGTGGTGTCTGCTCTCACTATGACCCAACTCTGAGACCAAATATTCCGCTGCAGCCAGCTTCTCATTCTTTCTCTCCAGCAGCCTTAGCATCCCCACGGTTATCAGAGGGTATTCCCACTGGGCTTGTTGAAAAGGCCAGGCTGGCCTCTCTAATTGAGCTAGCAGGAGCACAGGAGAGGGGGAAGTTAAGACTCCTTTGAAATGTGCTTCTGACCTGAGGGTGAGCAGGGGAGGTTGGTGTCAGTAAAACAGTCATCTGATCCTGGCCTTTTCCAGTTTCATCCCAGAATTTCTACTCTAGAGGGAAGACATACTATAAATATACTCAGTCGTTTCATCAGATTTAAAATAAGGAAGGGAGAAAAACAAATACCATATGATATCACTCATATGTGGACTCAAGAACAATATAAAAAACAAATAAGCAAAAAACAGAAACAGACTCACAGATACAGAGAACAGACTGATGGATGTCACAGGGGAGGGGTTTGGAGAACTGGGTGAAAAAGGTGAAGGGATTGAGAAGTATAGATTGGTAGTTACAAAATAGTTATGGGGATGGAAAATACAGCATAGGGAATACAATCAATAACATTGTACTATGCAAGGTTCCAAGTGGGTACTGGAATATCAGGGGAACACTTTGTAAAGTATATGATTGTATAATCACTATGCTGCACAACTGAAATTAATATAAAATAATGTTAAGCCCTAACCAGTTTGACTCAGTGGATAGAGCGTCAGTCTGCGGACTGAAGGGTCGCAGGTTCAATTCTGGTCAAGGGCATGTGCCTTGGTTGCGGGCACATCTCCAGTGGGAGGTGTGCAGGAGGCAGCTGATCGATGTTTCTCTCTCATCGATGTTTCTGGCTCTCTGTCCCTCTTCCTTCCTCTCTGTAAAAATATCAATAAAATTTAAAAAATAAAATAATGTTAAATGTCAACTGTAATTAAAAAAATTTAAAATATAAAAAAAATAATAAATAAATAAATAAAATAAGGAGGGGCACATAACATTTTTTTATTTGGTATGTTATACAGTTGTAGGCATTTTCTGGTTTTCTCTACCCTTTAATGGAAGCGGCTATCAGTCTATTCATTATCCATGATTGTCCCCTTGATTAGATAGACCCAGATGCCATCCAGTCAAAGACTTCATTGCCAGAGGGACCAATTAGTTTTATTTCATTTCAAGGCTTCTGTACTCATGAATCCCAAACAGCTTGGAAATGTCCGTCATTGTCACATAAGGGACAAGAAGATGAATGGTTTCACGCCTGCCTTTCCTGGAATCCATACCATCACCTTCACATTCAACAGACAACATCGATTTGTTGTGGTGCTGGCGGTGGTGGTAGTTGGCATATCACATCACATGACACTCTAGAATAGCTGAGAGGCAGCAGCCAGAAGTAGGAAATATGAAAGGTCCAGACGGTCTCAGGCCATTTTTCTTCCTGTCAATTCCTAGATACGTGGCTCTGAATAAGTCACTCTTCTTCAATTTCATTACCTATAAAATAAAGATGATAAAACTAATCTCTGTACTACCTTCTACACAAGACTGTTTTGAAGTGCACAATGGATCAAACATATGGACATACTTCAACATAATGTCTTTAAAAAATTACTCAGTAGTTATTTCCATTCACCATTTTGAACTATATCCTCCATCAATTACGAGTAGAAACCAGCTGGGCATAGTCTGAGGTAGCTCACAATAATTCAAGTTCATCACCAGGACAATTCAGTCATTGACCTAGAGTAGGGAGAACCACTAATCTACTTCTCTCCGGATAGTTCCAAAGCATTTAATACATAGTCATACCGTGACTGAACTCCAAGAGTCCCTTCCCTCCCAAAACAGGTGAACCAACCAGAGGTGAAAAAAATTGGGCTTTCATCAATAGAGTCAGAGTTAGGAAAATAACTGATATAAAGAGAAGCTATTATCACTAGTAGAGGCTGAGGCCTAAAAATAAGGGGCACCCATTGAATTTGTGGCACAGAGATATAAAGGAAATATATCTGACCTGGGACAAATAGGAGTGGGGTGGGATGTCCCTGAGTTGGATGATCATTTTACCATCAGCAAATCTTTATCACAGAACTTACAAGGAGTCTTTGAGTCCTTAGAGGAGCCCAAGTCATCTTTGCTAATTCTCATTGATCACATCACTATAGATGGTTATTACACAGGACTCATGAAAAAGTTGTGTAATGGCTGGGACCCTGGGACTGAATACCCTGTGGGGAAGGTCCCCAAATGGATGACAGACAAGACACTGCCCAGCATCTCATAGCCTTCATGAGGCCCTGTGAGGCAGAGAGCAAGCTCCAAACAATGTGCTCAACCGACAACAGGGCTCTTTCCCAGGAGTGAAGTGTGGGAAGCAGAGGTAAGTGAGGTACCCTAAGGATTTCTGCCTTTAGCTTAGAATAGCTTTATTTTGTGGATCTTCGGTCTACGGTGCTAATTCGGTGTGTCTGGAGGGGATATTCAATTTGCCATGCTTCATTAAGTATCTACTTACAACCTTACAAATAATAATTTTCAAATCTTTTCCTAAGATATTTGAAAAACAAAAACCACTAATCTACTTCTCTCTGGGTAATTTTAAAGCATTTATCTCCATAGTACCCGAGAAGGCAAACAAAAACAAATCTAATAACAGGGGAGGAGGAAGTGTCCTCGGCGTCCTACAGGGACGGCAGGTGAATCTGAAAGGGTGTGTACATGATTGGAGTGCCCTTCTGTCTGCCAGATACAATCCTGAGACATGGTAAGCCAAGCCTTTCAGGATGCTAAGGTTTTCTTCCCCGGATTTTAGTTGTTTAAATGCAGTTCCTTTACTCTGCTGAAAATGTTTGCTAACTGAATTATTTCAATCTGTTGTTGATCCGACTGTCTGAACTTTACACAGGTTGGAGAATTTATCTTCCCCAGAGCCTCCCAATTGTAGGTGCAAACATTCTGTATATAAGATAGAGTCCTATTTTTGTCTCCCTCTCCCTAATTCCCAACTCCAGACACATTAGAAACTGAGACAGTATACTATCGTTAGCTTTTATTTGAGAAAATAATGTCTCTTGAATATTTACATATGTCTATCAAATCAAGATTGTATGTCTGTACTCTTCAGCTCTCCCCACATGACACACCTGACTTATTTGACATTATCGTAATATATGGTGTTTCACAAAAATGAATTTTCTGGGTAACTGTAACTTACCCATTAGAGCCCTGAATGTGTCTTATTTGAACTATTTTATTTGAAAATATTTCTTAAACATATTGAATGCTTCTCTGCCTCTTAAACAGAGGTTACTTATCATGATTTTGCCTTTATTTTGCTGGGCAATTTAGGGTCAACATCATAAACATCCTATTGCCCTGCAGGATTGTAATACAGAAATGTTTTTCAATGAAAGTGGAGAGGGCTATTGCGATGTTTGTTTCTTTGTAGTTCTTGAATCTGCATTTTCTCTTTTCTCTGCACAATTTGGCCATCAATTGTGACTTCTTGCTCACTCTGATGGGTTTGCTTTTTCTGATGTATTGTTTATAATATATTATGAGCAGGAAACCCAGCTTAAAGTTATTAAAATGTTGTATACAGCCAGAATATATGGGCAGAAAGTGAAACGCAGCTGAGAAATAGCCAGAAAGAATTATTTACTTATTTATATATTTAAATATATTTAAATATATTTTTATTGATTTTTGAAAGAGAGGAAGGCAAGGGAGAGAGAAACATCGATGAATGAGAACCAGTGGGGTTATATAAAGAAAGTACATGAGCTTAATATATGAGTATTGAAAAATCCATTTGATTTCTACAAATATTACTTTCTGGCCCTGGCCAGTGTGGCTTAGTTGGTTGCTAGTTCCAGGTCAGGGCACAGGTTTGGGTTGGGGTTTGATTCCCAGTAGGGGTCATGCAGGAGGCAGCCAATCAATGGTTCTCACTCATCAATGTTTCTCACTCCCTCTCTTCCCCCTCTCTCTAAAATAAATAACAACATATTTAAATAAATAAAATATTACTTTCTGGCTGTTTCTCAGCTGCATTTCAAATATAAGAAGTGACCAGTGGAAAAGGGGAGTGTTCCAACATTTAGACATGTGAGATGGCTTTAGAGTCATATTTGTTCACGGCATATTTTTGGTAAAACCGGAGTTCACCAGCCATTATAAGTGTGAGGCAGATGTTGGAAGGGATTTCCCTATTAGGAAAGGTCTTCTAAACATCATTAGCCTGTCAATATACTGAGTCTTGTTTTTCATCAATGGGCCACTGACAAAAATATTTTAGCCATTTTTAGCTCCTATACAAAGGGCTTTGCAAATGGAAGCTTTGTTAATGTCCTGGGGTTTGCCTTCCACAAAAGACCAAAGGAGAAAGTGCTTTGACCATGCCATGCCTTCTGGTTTCTGTGATCTTCATGGAAAGGCCATGAACGACCACGGTTGGTGGAGACCAGAGCGTGAGAGAAACATGTGATACCACAGGAAGCTGGGAACTGGGGCAGCTGAGTATAGTCAAAGGACGTTCACAGAGAACCCAACAGAAACAGAACCCAAACTAACCCTTGGCTTAGTTTTCCTCCTCTCTTCCTAAATGCTTAGGGAGCTCGGTGCCCCGAAAGGAAATGAAGTTAAATTTGTTTTACTTTAGTACCAGAAAAAGCTGCTAGTGCAAATTTCTGCAGGTTAGTCCATTCTCTTTGTATTTTTAAGCAGACCCTAAAAAAAGAAAATGATAATTTAGAAAACCCTCTTCTCAGTCTGTTCCAATAAGTTGGCAGGTTGTAAAAGTGTGAAGGAATAGCTGAACCACAGCCCAGCTCAACCTGAGCTATTACATGGCTATCAATTCCACCCAGTCTATTTTGTCATCTGGCCATGAGCTTCCTTCCTCTAGTTCTATAAATCAGCAGCAAGCTAAAGCTCTAAAGAGGGCTCAGACAGATCAGGGCCAACCAGCTTATTTTTAAAACATGGCCTAGGAGACCACAATGTATTTCTCTTGATTATATTTGTGGTCCTTCCCTCTGACCTAAAAAAAAGATGCAGTCTTTAAAATATATCACTGCTGCAGCAAGGAAGGGCTCTCTTGTTGGAGAATAATAGCCATTTGTCCGTTTAGTCAATCAACAAGTGTTTATTGAGAACCTAATGTATATAAAGACTGTGCCAGGATTCAGGATAATAATAGGGAAACAAGCCCAAAGTGGGTGCTTGCAGAGTTTGCAGTCTAATGGGCAGACAAGCAATACAAAAACAAAAAACAACAAACAAAACACAAATCAAGAATTTAAATGTCACTATGGAAATTGCCCTGAAGAGAAAGGTCAGCAAATTCTGTAAGTAGGGACCACAACCAAGCCTGGGAGTCAGCTAGGAGTTTCCTGAGGATGAGACTTTCAAGCTGAGCCCTCAGTCTGAGAACGTGGAAAGGTGACCAGGGACAGAGGGGAGAAGAATACACAATTCAGAGAGAAGAGCAAGTACAGAGCCCTGGTAGGAGCTCTGCTTGCTCAGACTGGTCACATGAATCATGAGTAAGCACATTTAGAATCTGCATGATAGGTCATTGAGTCCTCTGCCTCATGAGTCTTCAGCTTCTTCCCCTCCCCCAAACCTGCCAAGTCCTTACCAGGCCACCACAGCTGCTCAGACTCCCTCCTTGTTCCAAAATATTGATTACTAGAGGTCCGGTGCACAAAAATTTGTGCACTGGGTGGGGGGAGGTCCCTCAGCCTGGCCTGTGCCCTCTAGCAATCTGGGACCCCTCAGGAGATGTCTACCTGCTGGCTTAGGCCAGCTCCCCAGGGAATCAGGGCTAAGCTGGCAGCCAGACATCCCTCTGGCAGCCTGGGGGCTCTCAGGGGATGTCCACTTACTTGCCAGCAGGGAGCAGGCCTGAGCTGCAGTTGGACATCCTTAGCTCTGCAGAGGAGGCAGGAGAGGCTCCCGCCACCACTCTGTGCTGGCAGCGGGAAGCCTGGCTTGTGGCTGAGCAGAGCTCCCCCTGTGGGAGTGCACTGATCACCAATGCATTGAGCGTCTGCCCCCTGGTGGTCAGTGTGTGTCATAGTGTGTCATAGTGACCAGTCATTCCCAGTGGTTCTGGTGTTAGGGTCAATTTGCATGTTACTCTTTTATTATATAGGATATCCTTCACTTAGTGCTAAGCACTTATTGCCTTAAACAACTTTTTTAAACTCCCTCCCTGTATTAGTCTGCTCAGGCTGCAATAACACAGGACCATGGACCGGTTGGTCTAAACAACAGACATTTATTTCTCACAGTTCTGGAGCCTGGCAAGTCCAAGATCAAGGTGCCGGCAAGGTAGGCTCTATTCAGAGAGTCCCTCAGCCTGTAGGTGGCCACCATCTCTCCCTGTGTCCACTTGCCCTCTTCTTCAAGGCTGGAGAGGAGAGAGGGAGAGAAAGAGAGAGAGAGCTCTCTGTTGTCTCTTCTTGTTAAGGAGACTATGGGGGTCATATCCTCATGACCTCATCCAAACCTAATGAACCTTAAGGCCTCATCTCAAAATATCATCACATTGGGAACTAGAGACCTCAACATATGATTTTGGGAGGAGGACATAAGCATTCAGTCTACAACAACCTTCTGTGCATATGTGTCTTGCCTCCATAGCTAGATCATCAGCAAAAGTTCTGCTGTCTTATCCTACATATTCCTAAACCTCCCAAGCATCTCGTTTATATCCAGTACCCCTAGCAGTTAACTGATTGCTGGCCTGCAAATTACCTCTGCCCCTCTGCAGTTATTCAAACACACAGAGCCAATTAAACACAACAGGTGTTAGGTAAGTGACCCATGCGAGCACCACTCTACATGTCAAATGATTCAATATTTGACTAGAAATACAAACCTTTTTTCTTTGGTTTAGTGCATGTGTGTGTACATGTGTGTGTGCACGCATGCATCTGTTGGGGGGTACATTTTTTCTACCTGACGTTTTAGCTGCTGTTACTGGCATGATCTATTCCTTGCTGAAATCTTTATTTCCATAAATAGTTAAGATTAGAATAAAAATAAAACCTGCTATAATAATGCATGCTGAAGGCAACATGATTCCGATTTTGCAATCTACATACATATGAGAGTTGGGAGGCCAGAATAATTAAAAATGGGATTCACACCAGATTGACTTTGAATCTGAGCTCCACTATTCACTAGTATGAGACTCTTGACAAATTACTTAATCTCTTTCATTTATATGACAGGCATAATAATAGCACCTATATAAAAATGTTATAAGAATTGCTGAGTTAATATTTATAAAATATGTAAAACAGTGCATGACACATTGAAATCATCGCACATGCTTTCATACATAGCATGAAATAAAATAAAGTGAAGAAAACAAAACAAAATACAAATATGTTACATAAAAGACCATGAATAGATATGCAAATATGTTGATAGAGGTGATCTCTGATGATGAGGTTGATTAATACTTTCTTTGGGTAGAGAGGGGTCTGTATTTTCAAATTTTCTATAATAAACATATATTTTTGAAGCAAAAATAAGACTAAAAGTTGTTAATATGCAATGTGTGCATATATGTATCAAGAGATACAACCCATATACAAATATAATTGTTTAACTGCTTACAAGTCAGTTTCCTCTTCTGAAAACCTGGAATAATAATTATCTTACAAGGAGGTTGTAAGGACTAACTAAGTAACCTATTCAAAGTGCTTGTCAGGATTAAGGGTGAATATATACAAGGGGCTTACAACAGTGCACGACACACAGACCTATAGGAGTATTAACAACAGCCAGGGACTTGGACAAGGCAGGGACTTCCTCACTGTACCGCCAACCCTCCAAAACACCCCATGATGCTAAAGAACACTGCACCCCAGCTCTGCAAAAGGGCCAGTCTCTTCCCACCTATTCGCTCTTCTGCCAAAACCCCTTCCACCTGAAGACCCAGACTCAGTAAATAAAGGCCTCCACTTGGTGGGACTGAATCTTTGTCCTACAAATGTCCTCACCATGGCTGGTTCTGAGTGTGCCTAGAAGATCTGGCCAACGTCAGCTCCCAAGCCAGTGTTTCCCTCCCATGAGGCCTCGGTGAGACTCTATTAGAAGAAGATGGGTTTCCATCTTATGGACCCTGGGGTCAGGAAAAGAGTCTGATTTTCTAAGTGATATACCTCTCTCTGGGCTTTTGAAAGCCATTCCCTTCCTGCATGGTGCCTAATTTGGAGCAGGTGGCCTTTTCTATCCAGTGCAGTATAATATGAGTCCTAAATTAGCTCATAGAGCTCAGGATGCGTTTCTTAGATGTGACCAGCACAAATGTCTGCCTCGATAAAGCCCAATATCTACCGATGTTGTTGTTTGATTGGTATATGTACAGAAGTTCAACATCACCAATCATCAGGGAAATTCAATAAAAACCACCCAAGATACCGCCCCACGCCTGCCAGAATGGCCACCATCAAGAAGATACCAGTGTCAGCAAGGATGCGCAGAAGAAACTGGAACTTCATTGTCCCAACCACAAAAAAAGAAAGGACAATTATGTAATGTTATAGAGGTGCTCATTGTTGCTACTGTGGCAATAGAGATGGGTTGTTTCCCCTTGAAAAATGCCATGTCTACGTTGGGTGTGACACATTCACTCCAAATTTCCTGCTTCAGCCAGTGGAGATTTGTCACCAGGTGACATGCTGTACATTTGCTTATGGCATATCAAGACTGCCTGAAAGATATATTACTTCAATTAGGTGTGTCATACCATCTGCCACAGACAACCCAAAATGCCCTCTCTGCCACCTGATGGAACAGAGATGATTTATTCAGAAGGTGGCAGGAAAGCTGGCAAAGACTCTGGGCTTCATGGAGGGAAGAGCTGCTGTCAGGAGACACAAAACAAGCACCTCAGCCATGATAAGAAGGGAATGCTGGCTGAGCACAACGTACGAGGGAGCCCAGCAGATGCCCTTATTAAATTAGCTTCGTTTACAGTAGACTGCAAGTCCCAGGCTGGCTTAACACGAATGGATCTTGACATCACCGTTGGAACCTGGAAGCCTGATTAGTTATCCTGCAGCTGCTCGGCCACACCACCTGCGTGTGTTGTTGTGCGGGTGATGTGCGGCTCCTAAAAACCTCCTCATCAAAGATCGACATGCAAACTGCCACACATGTGCCATCTACAGCCCCTCGTGTATTTGGACGGGAGGTGAACGGGCATGTGGCATGCCGTTCATTGCTCTGGATTTCCTTCCTCCCTGCAGGATGACCAGGAAGAGGGCGAGGGCACACTGAATGCTTTTAGTGCTGGAGAATCAGCGGTGAGGTGTGAGCCGTACGCACGTGGTCCCCAGAGGAGAGTGGGCCTTCTGTCTTTCTCATGGCAGGAATGCTTGGGCTCACGCCTTATCACCACCAACCCGATTCTTTTTCCCAGCCAAAGGGGAGGGGGGTGTGGATCTGACACAGGCTTGTGGTTTTTGCCCCCACGGCCTGGCAGCTTTGAAGCCCTTCACTTGGAAACTCTCAAGGGTAGCGTTTCTCAGCCTCAGCACTATTGGCATCTTCTACCTGCCAAGCCTTGGTTGTTGGGGTGGGGAGGTCCTGTGCATTGTAGGATGTTTAGCAGAATTCCTGGTCTCTACCTATCAGATGGCTGCGGTATCTCCCCAGTCATGACAATCAGACATGAAAATGTCCCCTGGATTAGGAGGGGTAAATCATCCCTGATTAAGAACCACTCCATTAATAGTTTTGGTGACAAGAGATGCCAGAGTTCTCCATGGTAAGTCCCATGTCACTTTTCAACCAACTGCAACCTGTTGGCATGACCAGTGATAGCCGTCTCAATGACTAAGAAGGAATATCAGTTGTTTTTCCATTCTGGTAATAGAGCTACCAAGGAGACCAAAGTCTTGGACATAAGAGATTTGTGGCTCTAACATTATTAAAATCCTGTTCCTAGCAGTCATGACAGAGATAAAAATGCCAATTTATGAGTGGGATTAAACTGTAATATTAGCCAGCCTCCCTAAGGTGATATGAATAGCTCCTAACAAAACAATTTTGATTCAGCCAGTGTTCGGCAGATCGTCATAAAGAATATGGGATGGGCACCATATAACCAAATTGATTTAGGAATGAAAGCATTTAGAGCTTGTCAGCCTATCCACGTGCGTCCATGTGTAGTCCTGCCAAATAGTGTCGTCCATTCTTGGCGAACTCTTGCATTCACTGTGTACTGGTAGCCTCTGCACATTTTTCCTCATTATCTCTAAATGTAATAATGAGAGTCTATATCCTCATGGAGCCTTAAGTTACTTCCTGATACTCAGGGGCAACATGAACTATTTTACTTCTCCAGGGCACAGCAACAACAGTATTGTCAGTGACACCTCACTGCCTGGAAACATCTCTTAGTGTTTGGCACAAAAGCATGAGTTCAGTGCAAGTAACAACATAGTAAGCCTGATCCATAAAACAGAGACATACATGGTGACTCTAATCTCTACATTGGTTACAGGGAACCATAGTCCTAGTGTCTGCAAGCAGCTGAGATTTTAATTTTCCTCAGGAGTTCTTGTAGCACACTCATATTCAAGCTAGAACTTTGATTTTTGTTAAGTCCACGGTTCTTACTGCATAATAAAGTCTTGGGCCTTATCAATCAGAGTCTCTTGACTCTGATAACTACAGCAAACACTAGAGAGAGAGGAAGGGAGAGGAAGAGGGGAATAGAAACATCAATGTAGAGAAAGAATCATGGATCAGAATCATTGATTGGCTGCCTGCTGCACGTCCCACACTAGGGATCAAGCCTGAAACCCGGGCCTGTGTCCTGACCAGGAATTGAACTGTGACTTCCTGTTTCATTAGGTCAATGCTCAACCACTGAGCCACGCCAGCTGGGCTCCAGCAAACACATTTTAAAGAATTCCAACACCTTCCCAAAGCCTACCAGCAGAAGTCAAGCCTTCAGACTTTACAAACTCTTTAGACACCTATGGAAACTATCATATTGCAGATCTGGGAGCAGCTTCTCCTCAGTGAGAAGTTACTAAACAAAGACCCTGAGCACCCCCCTGTCCTTCCAGCAGGATCCTTGCCTTTTCCAACCAGCTCCACTTCCCTGCCAGGGTTGTGAGAATCCCCGCACCAACATAAACCCAGCGTGTAGCAGGGGGTGTTTGTGTTCCAAGTGCTGTTCACTGCGCTCAATCCTTTAAACATGGCAGATGGCTTTTCAGTTTGTCTAGAAAACGCCTTTAGAGACTCGCATTTGCTCAGTAGAGTGGTTTTGTATCAGGCCGTGACATCTTGGCACATACACACCCATCAAGACAGTGTTGGAATATTTGTCAGTGAGCCAGCCCCACTCCCGGCCTGAAAGGGCATGTGTGTTCACTTTCTTCCACACTCCGTGCTGATGTGCCAGCCGATAAAACACAAATAACAGGGTAGGAATTTTTAGCGCTTCAACTCAGTTTCGGACCACACTGTTAATATAAAGGGTTACATTGCCATGGTTCGATAAGTGTAAGGATATAAGGGAGTTTCCCCAACACAAACGATGTTCTTCTTACTTAGATAGCGGCCTTTTTGTTCACTGTGATTGCAGGGTAAACTCTTCTGAGGCCACTTCACATTTCAAATGCAGACACTCACCTATCATACGACATGGAGTAATTTCCATAGCAACCAACCCTCCTTCTTCTCAGTTTTTTACTATTGTCATTTTTAAATGCAAAGCAGCTGGTTGGTTAGTTGCATAAATCATAGCCCCCGCCCTCCCCCAATGGAGTTGATTTAAAATGTGCCTAATGTAGTGGTCTTATTTTTCTAGAAATTAAAGAATGTTCAGTAAAAGCCCAGTTTTTCATAATCACGTAGCTTTGTGCTATTCTTTCTCATGACTTTAATCTCTGTATCCTTGCAAAAAAAAAAAAGGGGGGGGGGGAGAGCCAGAAATAAAAAAATATTTTCCAAGCCGAGCCTACCATGGAGGTGGGTAGTTTCCATTCCTTTCATCTTCCCTTATTGTAGCAGCTGATGGGGCTCTGGAGAGTGTTCCATTCCTGAAACAGAGTCTTAATAGATGTGAGAGAGTTGCCGGGTTATCTGAAGAGTCCTGACTGATACTGATGAAGAGAAAACACTTCAGCAAACATCCCAAACTGAATCTACAGACATCCATGTGAACAATCACCAGTCTAGTTCAAAGTTTGTTTTTATGGAAACCTTCTCACAAGAGAGTCACACTCCAAAAACATGCTCAAAGTCACTAATCATCCGAGAGATGCAAATCAAAACAACAATGCGGTATCATCTCACACCTGCCAGAATGGCTGCCATCAACAAAACAACAAAGGACAAGTGCTGGAGAGGATGTGGAGAAAAAGGAACCCTCCTGCACTGCTGGTGGGAATGCAACTGGTACAGCCACTATGGAAGACAGTTTGGAGTTTTCTCAAAAAATTAAAAATGGATCTCCCATTTGACCCTGTGATCCCACTCCTGGGAATATATCCCAAGAAACCAGAAACACCAATCAGAAAGGATATATGCACCCCTATGTTCATAGCAGCACAATTCACCATAGCTAAGATTTGGAAACAGCCTAAGTGTCCATCAGCAGATGAATGGATTAGAAAACTGTGGTATATCTACACAATGGAATACTATGCTGCTGTAAAAAGGAAGGAGTTTTTACCATTTGCATCAGCATGGATGGAACTGGAGAGCATTATGCTGAGTGAAATAAGCCAGTCAATAAAAGAAAAATACCACATGACCTCACTTATATATGGATAATAAAGTCCATTACAAAATGATAAACATAAACAAATACAGAGACAGAGCAGCCTTGAACAGACTATCATCCTACAGCTGGAAGGCTGGGGAGGGTTGGGGGGGAATTAAGAGATCAACTGAAAGACTTGCATGCATGCATATGAGCATAATCAGTGGACACAAGAATCTGGGGGTTAGGGAGGAGGGGGGGAAGGGCAAGGGGAAAAATGAAGATCTATCATTTGTTGTAATACTTATCTATCATTTATTGTAATACTTTAAGCAATAAAAAAAATCTAAAAAAAAAAAAAGAGAGTCACACTCCACATGATGCTTTCCCCTCCTCCTGCCCCCACCCATGTCTACCTCTATGCCCCCTCCTGCACCCCAGCCATCGAGAACAAGCCCTCCTAAGGCTGTCTCCCTGGGTGCCTGTCTCCTAGGCCATCTGTGAAAGTGCTTTATGCAATATGAGTGCGTTTCCCAAGGGCTTCTGTAAACAGGTACACTTAATTCTGGAATCCATAAACCTCTTCTGTCAGCACCTCTCCTAGACCTGAGCAAGAAGGTTTCCTGCCCAGGCTCCATGCTGAAGAGAGCCCCACATATCACAAGCACACACACACACAAAGTGATATGAAACACACGGGTGCCTCTGTGTTGGAATCTGCTTCTCAACTGTGGCAACATGCAAATTCTAACTTTAAATATTCATGCTTCTAACTGACATGGCTCAGGCCCTGGGAAGATGTTTCTTCTTATCCTTTTCCCTATATCCTACTGGTAGAAACCAAAGCCACTATATCCAAACACTATGAAGGTCTGGGTTATCCCCCTAGTGATAGTGAATATGGATATAGCTAGGGGTCGAAGGGGGATGTAGGCAACCCCTATACTAAAGTTAAAAAATATTTAAGACAAATTAATTTGTCAAATCTTATCCTCAGTATGTAGGCAATAGCTTCATGCAGAATAAAGGATCATTTCCCAGGAAGGCTGAACATCATTTTTCTTGCTCTTCTTTGTGTTCCAGTTCATGATTCTGGAGATATTCATGGGTTGGTGCAATATTTGTAAGAGTTGGACTTGGCAAAGGAATATTTTGCAATAGCAAACAATTCAATTCATCTTTCCCTTAAATGTATGCATATTGGCATAACACCAAGCAGCATGATACCATGGCTTTATGTTGGCAACTAGTTGGAAGATGAACTGCAAATAGTTCTATAGACTATTTAGTAAAATGGAATAAAATTTAACAATATATTTAAAAACCAGCTTCATTTTAAATATTTTTTATTAAAAATGTCATATTTATTCATTGCAACCCATATTTTTGCCTTTAAATTTAATTGATAATTACTAATATTAAGTTTTATAATGCTATATAAGAATAATAGCTTTGTTCTAACCGGTTTGGCTCAGTGGATAGAGCATTGACCTGGGGACTGAAGGGTCCCAGGTTCGATTCCGGTCAAGGGCATGTACCTTGATTGCGGGCATATCCCCAGTAGGAGTTGTGCAGGAGGCAGCTGATAGATGTTTCTTTCTCATCAATGTTTCTAACTCTCTATCCCTCTCTCTTCCTCTCTGTAAAAAGTCAATAATATTTAAAAAAAGGAGAAATAGCTTTAATCCACTCATCTACTGATGGGCTGTTTCCATAATTTAGCTATTGTAAATTGTGCAGATGAATGGATTAAAAAACTGTAGTATATCTACACAATGGAATACTACACTGCTATAAAAAATGAAGGAACTCCTACCATTTGCAACAGCATGGATGGACTTGGAAAGCATTATGCTAAGTGAAATAAGTCAGTTGGAGAAAGATAATATCATGTGATCTCACTCATTTGTGGAATATAATTAACAACATAAACTCATGAACAAAAACAGATCCAGAGACAGAGAAGCATCAATCAGACCATCAAACCTCAGAGGAAAGGCAGAGGAGGGTGGGAGTAAGGGGGAGAGATCAACCAAAGGACTTGTATGCATGCATATAAGCATAACTAATGGACTCAGACTCCAGGGGTATGAGGGCATGAGCAGGGAGGTGGGGGGGGGGCGGAATCAGAGGGGAGGGTAAGGACACGTATGTAATATCTTAATCAATAAAAAAATACACCAGGGAAAAAAAACTCAGCACTGAAAATAGCAGGAAAAATATTTCAAGAGCTTTTCCTTTGCTTCTTTTTGCCCATCCAATAGGAACTATTTTGTTCTAAATGATGGATGTGTTTAGTATAATAAATATAAAAACTCTCAATAAAAGAATAATAGCTTTACAAAAAATTTCCAATTTGACATTTATGAAGGTAAAATTTCAAAGTAGAAAGATACAAGATATTTTATTCAAAACGTTGTCAATTAATTTATAATTATCAATGCCCAGTGTACACAAATGTTAGGAGCAGGCTTATTTTTTGTCTTTAGTCAGAATTCCCAATTTTGCCTTATGATCCAGCAATTCCACTTCTGGGTATGTATCCAAAGAAACCCAAAACATTACCTTGAAAAAAATGCACCCCTATGATCATTACAGTGTTACTGACAATAGTCAAAATATGGAAGCATCCCAAGTGCCCATCAATAGACAAGTGGATAAAAAAGCTATGGTACATATATACAATGGGATATTACTCAGCCATAAAAAGAATGAAATCCTATCAATTGCAATGGCATGGATGGACCTAAAGGGCATTATGCTAAGTGAAAGAAGTCAGTCAGAGAAAGAAAATACCACATGATTTCAGTTATTGTGGAATCCATAGAACAAAATAAACTGACAAATAAAATTAAAACAGACTTGTAGACACACAAAATAGACAGATGGTTGCCAGTGGGACTTGGGGACTTGGTGAAAAGGGTGATTAAGAAATACAATTATTAGCTACAAAATAACCATGGAGATGTAAAGTACAGCTTAGGGAAAGTAGTCATAATATTGTAATAACTATGTGTGGTTGCCAGTTAGGTACTGAAAACATCAGGGGGACATTTTGTAAAGTTTATGATTGTCTAACCACTATGTTGTACACCTGAAATCAATACCAAATAATATTAAATATAAACTGTAATTGAAAAATATTTTTTAAAAAAAGTTAAAAAAAAGAACAACAAAAAACAGACTTCCCAATTTTGTGTTCCTTTCCTAGAGGGCCTCTCACCAGGCTCCTCTCTCCAGACTACTTTTCTAGAGTTTCTTTGGATTCTCAGAAGGGAATAAAAATGGCCCAAAGTTATACAGCTTCTCAAGCCCCCTCCCAGGACGTTTTCTTCCCTGATTTTTTCTTTCTTCCAGCACTCACAGATACACAGACACATGATCGCAAGGCTTTGGGAAGTGAAAGTTATCAAACTCTTACTAGAATCTTGGGCAACCTCTCACAAATCTACCTTAGGACGTGTGTGAAAATGGAAAGAGTTTCCTTCTTGCCCTTCAACTTGTGACTTTATGACCCCACTCTCAAGTGGTAAAAGATTTATTTGCATCAAGTATGCAATGCAGGTTCTGTGAGCAAGGCAACACTTTCTCATTAGTGATTCATTCTTTCAAAAAAAAAAAAAAGAAAAGAAAAGAAAAGAAAGAAAAATTACTCATGTGGGCTACAATTAGTTGGTGAAAGTTTCTGGAACATTACTTTTCAATAGTCCTTATATTTTTAGATCTTTGCTTTATGGTCTAAATTTAAGATGTTAAACCTCTCTTTGAACTTTATTGAAGTAAACTATTGTTGTATCTCTATTTAAAGGATGCCAAGGTCTAGCTAGTGGGGAGGAGGCTATTTCTCTAATCTGTGCTTTAATGTGGACAGGGATTGTCTCTCAGATGTGTAATGCATGTGGAGGATGCCATTAATAACAATTTGTCATGATTAGGGGAAAATTAGGTAGTCCTTTGACTGTCATGTTGTAATCCTAATGAAAACTGTCAAAATAATTTTTATTTTCCTCTGAAATATCCCAATCAATTACCTTTAGCTGACTGCCAGAACATTAACCTTGGTTTGCCTTTCAGATCTGCTGCTCCCAGAATGGTGTGTATATAGATACAGTATTAAATAACTCACCATTTAAAGTTGATTTGTTAGATTTTTTTCTCTGCTATACAAATAAAATTGATTCTGTTAATCATGAAAAAAATGTTTTAAGTATTTTCCTGGGTTTAAAAAAACATATCCCAAAGTGTCAAATGAACCCTAACATTTATGGCTGGTGCAGGTCCCATTCAGATTTTTAATGTCCATAGAACTCCTCTATGATCACATGAAACTTTAAAATAATTGAGCCAACAAAGTGACATTTATTGTTAGGATTAGTATAGGAAATGACACCCATAATATCTCCTTGACATTTTGGGGGAGACCAGGCTTCCCAGGAAGGTCAAACTCATGGGTCACATGAATGAAGCAGGTTCAAATAACAGGAGAAGGCAGAGCATAGATTAGCATTTTAATGGTCCAAGAGAACAGGGTTTATGCTGGCAACAACATTCTTGGAACCCCCATCTCCACCCCAGTTCTGTCCCTCAGTCTCTTTCTATTGGAGCTTTGTTATCTCTTAGAAGCTGGGGAAAATTGGGGTGCTTGGACAGAATAATGGTTCATGGGTCCCTTGCAACAAAGTGAGTTCTTAATTACTCCAATTGCCTTTGGGAAAAATACAGGAAGACTGCATTATAAATAATGTTGAACTTCTCAACAGTTCAGCAAAATTTTGCAT
>PVJC01031335.1:0-20651 GCA_004026665.1 Murina feae | reverse complement strand
GAAAATGGCCCTCAGCCCCTCACCCAGGCTGGCCAGGCATGCCAGCAGGTGGACATCCCCCCCCACAAGGTGTCCCAAGATGTAAGAGGGCACAGGCCGGGCTGAGGGACCCCCACCCCCCGAGTGCACAAATTTTTGTGCACTGGGCCCCTAGTCTAATCTAATAAAAGAGTAATATGCAAATTAACCATCACTCCAAGACTCCTAAGCCCCGCCCACCAGCCAATCAGAGTGGCTGTATGTGGCAGCCACGGAGCTAAAGCAAACAGGAGGCTTCTGTTTGGAGGAAACTGCCTGCCTCGGGCCAGCTCAAAGCAACAAAGTTTCAAATATAGAAGCCACAGAGCTAAAGTAAAAGGAAGCTTCACTGCCTGCCTAGGCAGGCTGTGGCCTCTAGGCCTCTGCTCAAGACAACAACGTTTCAATTATAGAAGATAAATAAACCCCAGAAACCTGCTTCCAGCCAGCCTTGCTGGGACCCTGGATCAATGGGAGCTGTGGCCAGACTGCAAAGAGCCATCAGCCCCTCACCCAGGCTGGCCAGGCATGCCAGCAGGTGGACATTCCCCGAGGGGTCCCAGACTGTGAGAGGGTACAGGCTGGGCTGAGGGACCCCCCGCCCCAGTGCACAAATTTTTGTGCACTGGGCCCCTAGTGTATTTATATTGTGAAAAGAAAACAAGCTCATAGCAAAATTCCAAAATTCAAAATATAAAAAGTTATATTCTCCCACATCTGGACCTTACTTCTACTTGTGTGAGCTAATGATAATCCAGTGTCTTGTGTATCCATTCAGTTAGAAATTATTTACTTTTCATATGCCTGTACTTTGTTTATTTCTAAAGGGAGGAGCCATACTTTACATTTATTTGTATCCCACCCAGCACCTTGCATAGTAGAAAATAAATATTTGTGGGTTTGATTTAATTGTGACTACAAAGTACCTGCTGTTTATTTACTCTTGGAATTAACAATTCCAATAAGCAAAGTTTCCTTGTTTGCATACATTTCATGAAATAAATAAATCTACAAAAAGTCATGTCACAGTACCAACAAGATAACTGGAATAAAAAATATAAGATATTTATCTAAATACAGTAATAAAGTATTTGATCCTTCCAGGGAGTAACACTTTGCATTTGTGGAGGTAAATTATCTGGTAATTTATACTATTCTCAAAGTGAAGTAACACTAACAAGTTTGTTTATCTGATCTTCAAGTCTACAGAGTAATAAAAATTGTTATGTTACTATGACAGTAGGAAATTATTTTTTAAAGGACCTCAAAATGAAGAAACAAAAATTAGAAAAGCAGCTATAAAGGCTCAAGAAAAGGCCCAGTGGGGATTTTCATATAGTGATGTCAAAAAAAAAAAAAAATGTCACATTGATTAAGAATAGGCTCTGTGGTCAGATTGCCCAGAATTCACTGTTGCATACTGCCACTCACAAGTCATGTGATCTTGGAAAAATTAAAATTAGTTTACTTCCTAGGAATAGTTCACCTAATCCTTAATCTAAAGATACTAATATCTAGTTTGTGGGTTGATGAAGAAATAAGATAACATAAAATGTTCAGCTTAATGTCAAATATCTGGAAAAACCATCACCTCCACTACTCCCAATAATTATAAAGAGAATGTTAAATTAACTTTGGTGTATACTTTCCATGAGGACAAAAGAATGAATTTGAATATTCCCATCCAAGAAGCTTGCCATGAAACGGTCTTTGCACTTAATGAGTGTATATACTCCAATTACCTGGAAATTTGATCATACAAATTCATCTGATAACCTGACAAAAAATACTACTTTTAATTGGATTTTAAATGAAAATTTTTAAAAAAGGGAGGAAAGAAAGAGAAAGTGAAGGAAGTAACACACGACAGGAAATGCAAAGTCAAAAGATCAAGATTAATATTTGACTATATCTGCCCAGTAAGGTAAAGAAAAAAATATTAGGCTTGAAGTTTATTCCCCCGCAAAGCTAGCAACCAAAGACTGAGACTAAATCATATATACTGGATGTGACATTTGGCTTCTTTATATTTCCCATATGATAAACCATTCAAGTCAATATACACTGTAGTCAAGGTAGTATTCAAGATTTAACTTATACAAAATATTAAAAATAAAAGGGTAGCCCTAACCGGTTTGGCTCAGGGTCCCAGGTTCGATTCTAGTCAAGGGCATGTACCTTGGTTGCAGGCACATTCCCCATAACAGGTGTGCAGGAGGCAGCTGATTGATGTTTCTCATTGATGTTTCTAACTCTCTATCTCTCTCCCTTTCTCTCTGTAAAAAAATCAATAAAATATATATATTTTTTTAAATAAAAGGATAAGCTCTCACATAAAGAGGTGATGTGGTTGAGGTTATACTCCACTTCCTCTGTAACTCTTGAGTTTCATTCATATCATGTATGCATCTCAAGTGAAATTGTAAAAAAAAAAAAAATGCTCTTCCCAAATTATCTATACTTGAAATTTTTAAAATCAAAGACAGCACTGTCAATGACACAAAAGAATATCGTGTCATTATTACTTACTATTTGGGATAGAAAGAGTTGAGGCTGTTTTTGTTATTCCCACAGGGGAAGAAAGGGACTACCACTTTCTTATGCCTTGAAATGCTTCCACTGCAGAACAAAAAGCACTTTTTTCATGCTGCCTAATTTTTAAGAGGCTGTATATCTCACTAAAACTCAACAATAATTCCAAGCTACTAAAAAAAGCCCAACTTAAATATAATATCATTAAATACTGGATAATATTGATTGCTAGAAGGAAAGCTACTTTAAAAACATGAATAACCTTTGATAAAACTCGAGCTTCAAACCACTATATTCTCCTATCTGTGACACATTCTGGAAATAAAATTAATCAAAGATTAGCAGACTTCACCTATAATCTGCGGGTCATAATATGACTGAGAGAAAAAGAAGTTATAAAAATGAAGGACCAAACAATGAAAATCCGTCTTAATCTTCTAGCCACTCTAAATGGATGTTTGCTTCTCTAGCACTGAAGGCCAGGCTTCAATCAAAACTCTGAATCAGTTTTACTCAGACAGTCAGGAGGAGGCCAACTGCACATGCCAGCATGCTGTGTAATGCATGACACATCCCGTTTCTGAGCACAGACCTAAAGCATTACACAAGGTTAACAAAGTCATTTATGGGAACTGAATGACTGTAACTGTTACCTTCTTCTCTTCCCCCTTCATAATCTCCCACAGGTCATAGAGAACAACTTTCAAAGGACGAAGCAAGTAGAAATCCCTTCACTTTTTTAATTTTTTATTTTTTAACATATTTTTATTTATTTCAGAGAGAAGGGAGAGAAAGAAATAGAAACATCAATGATGAAAGAGAATCTTTGAACAGCTGACTCCTGCACACCCCACACTGGGGATTGAGCCCACAACCAGGCATGAGCCCTGACTGGGAATTGAACTGTGACCTCCTGGTTCATAGGTTGACACTCAACCACTGAGCCATGCTGGCCAAGCATTAAGTATGCTTAATAAGTACTCAATATGGAAGACAGTTGACTATACAGTTTTGTACTGCTTTGCTCAAATAGAAGAGAGTTAAAAATCATGTTTCTAGTTTGGGCCTCCAAATTGGTATTTTATTTCCAAGGACAAGGGATTGAGTTCATCACAGTAATACACTAGAATGACCAAAGAGTGAGGAATAAATTGAAAAAATTGGTTATCATAACATAAATAATTCTTTCAGAACTTACAAGTTACAGTAACGAGACACAGGTGATGGTTTCCACCCAGTATGAACTCAATAGTACGCTACTATATGTGCTGAATTAGCAAATGTCACATAAAACAGGATGAAAATGCATTCTATTGCATGTAAAATGTTTGCTCTCAAATGCCTTCTGTTTATACTTAATAAAATCATTTTCCACCATTTCAATACTAAGATTAAACAATGAACATTAGGTAAAACCTGTGTAAACCACTGTGATTGACCATAAATCTGGATGAAATAACAGTTAGCTCTTTCTATATCCATAAAAAGCATGGAGGTACTAAATTTTCTACAAGATTAATAAGAAACTCCATGCCCAGTTATTAGATTTCTAACTGTCCCAAGTTAATGAGTATATGTCACTCATTGCATATGAAAAGATATCACAATGCTTTATTTTTATTTTCTCTCTCTCTCTCTTCCTCTCTAAAAATCAATAAGCACATATTTTTAAAAATCTGCATTGTTAATTCTTCTTTCATCCAAAAACTATATATAATCCTATATAATAAAGAGGGAATATGCAAATTGACCATCACACCAGTCAATTTGCACCCACAGCTGAGGCTAAGTTCCCATAATGAGCCTTAAGCAGCAATCAGCAGGGACCTGAGGCTGTGCGCCCACCCACCTCCTGCATGGGGCTTGACAGGAGACCTCAGGCCATGCCCCCTGCCCTGGCCCCAGGTCAGGGGACCTCAGTCTGTGGCCCCTGCCTTGGCGCCAGGCTGGGGGATCACAGGCCACTCCCTCCACCCAGCAGGGCTTGATGGGGGACCTCAGGCCGTGCCCCCCTGCCCTGGCACACAAGGGGACCTGAGGCTGCACCCCTCCACCTGGCAGGGCTTGACAGGGTGGGACCGGCAGGGTCTGGAGCTAGCCCAATGAAGGGGGGCCATCCAGGTTTGGGTCTCGAGCGATTTTGAGGTGCACGTGGATGGTTGAAGACTTGACTCTGGGTTCCATGGTGCACCCCAGACTCTGACAGGAGCAAGATTTTCATATACGTTTTACTAATTTTCTTTAATCTCTGACACTTCTATTATAGAGAAAGGGCAAATAGCAATATTAAAATATTTCCTCTAATCCCCTTTTAACGTGCACCAATTTCGTGCACTGGGCCACTAGTTTTATATATTACAAGATATAGATCAACTGAAGGACTTGTATGCATGCATATAAGCATAATTAATGGACACAAGACAGTGGAGGGTAGGGGAGGAGGTGGGAAGGTCAAGGGAAAAAAATGGAGACCTATCTAACACTCTTTGTAATACTTTAAGCAATAAAAACAAAATTAAAAAAAAAAAAGATAAACCAAAAATATAAATAAAAGCCCTAGCTGGTTTGGCTCAATGGATAGAGCGTTGACTCTGGATTTGATTCCGGTAGGGGGTGTGCAGGAGGCAGCTGATCAATGATTCTCTCTCATTACTGATATTTCTATCTCTCCTTCTTCCTTCCTGGTGATGGTGGGAAGGGGAGAGGAAATGGGTGGGAGGCTTACAAAGGGATGCAAGGGAACTTTTCAGAGGAAATGTTCATTTTCTTGATTGTGGTGATGATTCCATGGTTATTTACATATTTCAAAACATATCAGATTACATTTTAAATATATATAGTTTGTTGTATGTCAAATATATCATATTATTTTTTAAATGTATAAATTTATCTGAATGTAAGACTGTAACTTACTTCCCACTGCCAAACTGCCAGTTGCTCAAAAAAATCAGATTCTAAAAAACTACCATCAGTTCAGAATTGATTCACATAGGTTACGATGCTTTAAGTCTGTGTCCTTGAAATATAAATCTTAGGATACAAGCCATGAGGCTAGCCAGGTTCAAGAGAAACTAAGATGAAAGTGAACAAGAACCATCAAGAGACCATATTCCTGGGCTTTTAGGGGGAAAAAAGTGAATTCTATAAATATTCTAAAATATCTGTTATGTGGCCAATCTGTGATCAATGTTTTTTACCTGGTTCTGTGAAAGTGGATTCTCTTTTTAGAATTACTGATACTAAAGTAGAGAGCCCCTTCAAATTTAAACCCTGGAATAAACAAAGCTATACCCCAGATGAATATAACTTTTGGTTCCTAAGACTGTGTTCTCTTAAATTTTGGTATTTTCACTGGCATGATCAACCATAAATAACAGGCCAAGAAAGGCGTGCTTTTATAGGAAAAAAACCTACTTTCATATTTTGTGTATTATTGCTGAAAAATATTTTAGATCTCTAACAGATTTTGTTTAACCTTTTTTAAATATAGAAATATTCACACCACTCACCCATATACAGTTTCTCATGTTGTCTACAATTAATAAACTTGGACAACTCTATGAAGATATTCGATATCATGCCATCCAAAGCAGGTCAAATGTGATTATTTTATAGTTAGGGCGCTCTATAAAACACATACTTAAATTGCAGCTTCAAGGTTCAAATTAACAAACATCATACTCAATGTTTTTTATAACAAGAGTTTTAAATTTTTATCTGTGTGAAGCCAAATTATATAGTACTTAAGAGCATATACTCAATAGTGAACTGCCTGGATTCAAACTCTATTCAGCCACTTACTTAGGCAAGTCTCTGATTCCTCATCTATAAAATGAAGATAATAATAGTATTTATCTCATAGGGTACTTATGAAGATTAAATAAATTAATAGGCATAAAGCACCTAGAACCGTGCCTTGCTCATAGTAAGCACCCAAAAAGTTTTACTTTGTTGTGTTGTTATAATTATGCTCATGAACCCTAATATGAACTAAATTACAGACTTTGGGTGATGGTGATGACTTCATCAATTGTAACAAATATGCCACTCTGGTTAGGGATGTTGATACTGGGGGAGGCTACTAGTATACATGTGTGGGGACAGGGGAAATATGGGAAATCTACCTTCCTCTGAATTCTGCTGTGAATCTAAATCTGCTCTAAAAAACAGACTCCTTAAAAAGAAAATTTGGTTAACTGGTTAATGTTCTATATGAACCATGATTTTTCCCCCTTTCCTACTCCTACCCTTTTTCCCCCCTGAAGATTTTAAATCACTTTTGTCATTTATGTTAGTTCTTATTATCATTCTTTGAATGTGGTTTTGTTTGACATTACAATAAACTTCCCTACAACATACCTAAATTGATGCCATGATAAAATCTCAGTCATTAACACGTTACTATAAAAGGTATACACCTGTTATTCATCCAGCTAAAATTAAGTGAATCTATATTCAAATCATGTTCAGGGGAACTTTCATGAATGTCAATTCCTTCTTAATACTCTGAAAAACAGAGTAGAAAGGGGACATGAACAGCTGAGATGAAAACCACCAACTATGTTCTTCTTAGAGTATCTAAGACAGTATGTGTCTGTGTCATTTCTGTTGGAAAGTCTAACATAGTATAAATAAGGCCATGGTCACAGATTTGACCTTTAGCAGGCAAACTGCTTTCACACTACTCATTCCCTTTCCTCATTCACTTGAGAACATGCCTTTAATCAGAAGGAGTACCACTGGAGAAACAACTTGTTTTTGAAGGGCGGTCTTATATAAGTACTAGGGGCCCAGTGCACAAAGATTTATGCACTTCAGGGGGGTCCCTCAGCCCGACCTGTGCCTTCTCGCAGTCTGGGATCCCTCGGGAGATGTCCACCTACTGGTGTGCCTGGCCAGCCTGGGTGAGAGGCTGATGCCTGTTTGCAGCCTGGCCAAGCCCCCCAGTGGGGACCCTCACGCCATGGAGGTGTGGCCAGCCTGGGTGAGGGGCAGACGGCCATTTTCAGGGTGCTCACAGCCCCTTCAGGGTTCAGGTCCCTACTGGGGTGCTTGGCCAGCCTGGGTGAGGGGCTGAGGGCCATTTTCAGGCTGCCCACAGCTCCCATTGACCCAACATCCCTGCGAGGCTGGCTGGTATCAGGTTTCTGGGGTTTATTTATTTTCTATAATTGAAACATTGTTGCCTTGAGCAGAGGCCCAGCCGGCCTAGGCAGGCAATTTGCTCCATCGCTGGTGCAACAGAAGCCTCCTGTTTGCTCCGTGGCTGCTGGCCACCATCTTGGCTGGGTTAATTTGCATACAGCCACTCTGATTGGCTGGTGGGTGTGGCTTGGCTGGTGGGCATGGCTTGGGTGTGACGGAGTGAGAGTCAATTTGCATATTACTCTTTTATTATATTATATTAGAATTTTGAGGACATTTGATATGTGCTAAGTAATGTTTAAGGCACCACATGAAATATATATAAAAATAATACAATATGTTAAAAGTAGCACAGAAGTAAGACTTAAAATATGAGCCATACTGTCATATATTTGTAGCAGTAATTGCTTTCCAGCAAAGTCACACTAAGTCTCAGGTCTTTAAAAATACTCTTCTAGAAATTCAGCCTAAGGAACAAGTCAGAAGTTCAATTCAAAGACTTGTTCACAAGGATAACTAGTAGACTCTTAATATAAAATTTTTCAAAAATGTTAATGCCTTAAATAGGATAATGGTCAGATAAGTTATGTTAACTTAGTCATTAACAAATTATATTTCCTATTATAAAACCTTGATAATAAAGCAATGTGATACTAGCAGACAAACAGAACAAAGTAGAAAATCTTGAAATAACCCAAAATCCAAATGGCAACCTAGTAAAAGATAGGAGATTAATCTTAAACCAATGGGGAAAGATAAATTATTCATTAAATGATATTAGGACAATAGGAAAGCTATCTTTCTAAAAATGAAATTATATCCATATCTCATACTTTATACCAAGATGAACTCCAAATGGATCAAAGATTTAAATGCAAAAAAATGAAAACATAGGCCCAGACAAACCACAGGAGAATAATTTTCAGCCTCAGAATAGGAAAGTCCATTCTAACTATGACATAAAACCAAAGGCCATAAAACAATTAAAAAGACATATATTCAACTGCATAAAATTTCCTCATAGAGAGGAAAAAAAAATACTGACAACTTATCACAGATAAAGGGTTCTTTATTTAATATACTAAGAGTTCCTACAAATTACTAAGAAAAAGATCCAACAATCTTTTAAAAATGGGCAAAAAAAAAGTGGAATATAATTGAAGCCGTTTACAATAGACTGAATCCTTACAAAAATGATGACACTGACTCTACATCGACTGAATATGTGGTAAAACTGCTCATATAGGAATGGAGTTTACCTTCACCTCCAAAGGAGAGCACAGCTCAACTTCACTGAACCTCCTAACATTCATCTTCAACTTTAAAGGGCATACGACATGGGTGAGAGTGATTACACCAGAGAACTTCAGCAGTACAACAGCTAGCCCAGAACTGAGGTTTGTTTGTTTTTGTAAATTGAGACTTATGTAAATGTGATTTTAAACCATAATTCGTGTTGTAAATCAGACTCCAGCAATTTTTATTGTATGATTTTGTTTTTTGTAAAGTGTAACTGTCCTTGAACAAAATGCTCATATTTAATTATGAACTGCTTTAAATCACTATCAAAGTTATAAGAAATGTTTGGTTTGTTGTGTGACGCAACAGATATATAGACCTTTCAAGTCATGTTGTGTTTGGACTTGGGACAGAGAGAGCAACAGCCATGTCAGCTAGACGTTCAACTGTGCACATGATTATGGAGAAAAATTCCAAAATCTTATAAAGCCGAGCATCCAGGAAGTTAATTGGAAACTATCTTAACGTTCTTGGCAGTGGGATTGGCATTGTTGATAAAGCTGGTCCCTACATTTAATTGTCTTTTAGGTTGTTCTCTATTTGTTGCCATGAGTGTTACAGGTAATACAGTAAATTCATAAGAATATCAATCTTGGGCCTAAAATGCCTTGATTCTTTGCACCTCTTTTACAAGTCTTTACATTTAATTATTAATTGATAAGCAGCAGCTTTCTACAGATAGTAGGACACTGCCACATTTTGCTGTCATGATTGGCTGGGCCTGCTGCTGTTCCAAGTAAGATATTCTGAATTCCATTTTATCAATAAAGTTTGATTTAACAAACAAGGGGGGGGAAATATGCACCGTTCACAGAAAAGGATATATTTAAATAGCTCTATGAGATATTCAATCATGCTTACTGTAAGAACTATAAAATTAACACCATTTTTTACCTTTTAGATTGTCAGATTCAAAAACTCTTGATAATTTCCTATGTGCAGGAAAGTAGGCACTCTCACACACTGCTGATGAAATGTAAATAGGTACAAAAAGAGAAAGCAATTTGGGAATACCTTCAAAATTACAAATATGCACATCTTTGATGTAGAAATTTTATGAATTTTTCTAATAAACTCGCACTCAAGCAAAATGACTTGTATTCAAGATTATTCACTTGTACCAGAAAACCTGGGGACTGATTAAATAAATTACTATTCATCCAGACATTATGCAGCCATAAGAATAATAAGGAACTGCTTTACAAACTGACAGGAAAAATATATCCAATTATTAAAAAGTTTGTGTGGAGGGGGTCTCTGAAAGAGAAATTAACACAAAGTGCAGATAATTTCCTGTAATGGGTTATCATTTGTGTAAAAAAAGAAAAAAGCAAATGCACAGTAAAAATCATGACAGTTTTAATTCAGATATAAAGCAATCAACAACAACTGGCTCCAGACTCCCAGAACACCCAGCCAGCCTCTTCTGCAGTCCTACTCCAGTCATTTCATTAACCTCACAAAAAAACCTAAGTGTGTTTTAAACTAAATTTCTTAGATCCCACTCTTGGCAGAGTTTTTATGTAGCTCTTTATCTGCTTCCATGTGCATGAAATAGGTATGACAGGATATGCAGAAATTTCAAATATTTATTGATTGTGTAGAAGGGACAATGATTGCCTGCCAGATGGCAAGTGAGGGGTAAGGAGTGAGGGAGGAGGGGTGAGAGAGACCTCATGGATACCCTTTATATCTTTGGGGGGGAAAAACCAAATATATATATATATATATATTATTATATTATATATTATTATATTATATTATTATATTATATTATATATATTATATATATTTTTTTCAAATTAAATTTAAAAATAAAAACATTTGAAAAAATTTTAATGTGTTCAAAATCCTAAGAAAATACAGTTAGAACAAAAGCAGGAAGGTAAAATTCATACAGTATGACATCAAATATGTCTTCTGCACACGGAAAAGACTGGAATAAAATATTAAGAGAATATCTATCTCTGAGTGATGGAATTACAGATCGTTTTAATTTTCTTTAGATTTTCCTGTAATTCAAATTATATTCATGGATTATATTCATAATTAGAAAAATGTATTGATTTTTTAATTATATGAATCAGAGAGATTAGAAATTAAAATGGAAGGTAGAAAGTTATGAGGAATTATCCAGGGTTTTAAGCATCACAAATGAAACATTCAAACTTCCTTAAAATATCACTTCTAATAGCAGAATACAGAATTTATGGATAAAGAATTTAGGAAAGCAAAGATTAAAATACATTATCTGTCTTCTAGTCTACCTCTGAAGGATCACTCTGGGGTTATTCTCATCCTGCTACTCTCTGGACGTTTTGTCCATTTTTGTTTTCTGTTATCTAGGTAATGGCATTTCCAGCATTTCCCTTAAAGACTGTGAAACTAACAATCTGCTATTTCTCAGTGTGCAGTGTTCCTGACCTCCAACTTTGAAAGGCCATCTCCCTAAGGGAAAGCAGTAAGATCTACAAGCTATAACAGGCGGCTGAGGAATCTGAGGTTGAGTTCTAATCCTGACAAACTGTGGAATTTGTCTCCAATTTTGGGAATAAACTAAACTTCCTGAGCCAGTTTCCTTAATGAGGAAACTTAAAGAACTGTTTTGAAAACTATTTGGGACTATCAACTTTAAAGTTTCTTTTTTAACTTTTCACACTATACTTCTGAATTTTGTTTCTTTGCCTTATGTTAAATATTTTCCTCTCTAAATTTTCACTCTCCCAACTGGTGTCTACAAGTCTTAGCCATCTCTTACACTCAGGAGTTGGACAGGGAGTACTTTCAGAAAGCCTACTGAAAATGACACCATGTGAATAGAATCTGAGCAATACTGAAGACAATTTATGGAGAAATTAAGAATGTAATCAGTATCTAAACTGGATCCTTATGAGCAAAGTAGATGCAGACAACTAATTAATGTAACCAACACTTGGAAAAGGAAGGTAACTCCTAATATGTGAACCCTGCTGTTGAGACAAGGAAGATGATAACTCCCGTATGACCATCTAGCAAATGAATTTTTCTCATGCCTTCAAAGGCTCCATTTTTCTTTTCCTTTTTACCATACAGTAAACCCACTAACACCACTGTACTGAGCCTCAAGACATCTTCCTATTTTTCATACTATTTTTGTTATCATGTACTTCTTGATGGATGCTTTCCCTCTAGAAAATAAGCGACCTTCAATCTGTAAAGGACACTACCTACAGGTCTTAAGAAGCACTTGATAGCCTTTGGGAAGAAAGGGGTTTTTACAGACATCAGAGAACAATTAGTCCTCTGCCAAGACCAGGTGAAGCAATTTCAGCACACTTTAAACTCCTCCTTCTGGATGACAAGACCAAACACCTCTCTGGTTACTTAAAAGTTATTCTAATAGGGAGGGACAAAGGAGCAGCCAGCTAAATTTTTTCTGGATTAACTCAGTCATTAGTTGAATGCTTTTTTTGTGGTTCACCTACTTAAAAGGTGATCAAATCACGTTGTGTTACTGAAGAGAGCAACCTGCAAAGAACAATTACATAAACTCTGCTTCAACTTACCTCATCCTTCTTTTTAATAAAGCAAATTAAAACCACTGTCTTACCATCACTTATTTCCTTAGTAACCTCAGTAAAGCCTACTTTCTTTGTCATGTGAATCCCTTTTCTTTTCCTTAGCAAATCAGAAAATTATTGTTCATTAAACATAATAGGACACAACTCCACATCATTTTTAAAGTGTATGAACTGAATTTTATCATCTGAAAAAGATAAAGGAAATACTTATAAACAAACTATTCTCAAATAGGGGCATTCTAGAACTTCATATTATTTATGTCAGAAAATTTGTACAGAACTTCAATTCCATACCTGCAATTCCTAAATCCAAGAAGCTCTGAAAACCTTTTTCCAATAACCTCTTTAGCAATAAAATGTGACCTGCGCTGACATTATTTACAGTCTTATACCACACTTACAGTGAATATTCATTTATTTAACTGCAGAAATGTGTAACACAACCGATTCCTGAATGCTGCTACAGACTCAGCTAGGGGGTTAATATCACTGAATATATACACCACATTTCTTAAAATAAAAAAATTTTGAATCTGAAACACTCTAGTCCAAATGGTCTTGGAAAAGAACTGTGGATGAATAATTTCATTCTTTGAAAATATTTTTCTTCTTTGAAAATGAAATATCAATAAACCAACATGACAGAGGACAGAAAAATATTAAGAGGTTATAAATGAAACTGTCCTTCATCTGTAAACATTAATACAACACATGATTTAAATGAGATCTATAAATTATCTTTCAAAGGGATAAATAAAGGGTTCATTGAAATCAATGTAATTTAAAATAATACTAGTATATCCTTAGGCATTCTTTTTTTCTAACCATTTTATTTTATAATGTTTTTTAATCCTTACCCAAGGATATTTTTCCATTGATTTTTAGGGAGAGTGGAAGACAGAGGGAAAGACAGAGAGAAACATCAATGTGAGAGAAACACATGGATTGGTTGCCTCCAGCATAGGGCCCCGGCTGGCAAGGAGCCTGCAACCAAGGTATGTGCCCTTGACCAGAATTGAACCCAGGACCCTTCAGTCCACTGGCCAACACTCTATCCACTGTGCCAAACCGACTACAGCCTTGAAAGTTCTCCTATTTCAGTAAAGATCATGGGAAACCGTCAACATTCACAGTCAATGCCACATCCTCAGTACTGAACTCAAGCTTAAGATCCTAAGAATCTTTAAAGTACTAGTATTAATGCTCATCGATAAAAATTCAATTAACAGTATTTGAGGAAATTAAAACACTTAGATAACATGAACATATTTGGGGATGTACTGGATACACATTCATTGATTTTCTTCTAGCAAGCAATTCACTAGAGCACACAAAACTTTTAGTCTTGCTTAAATAATGTTCATTTACATATTAAAGCAAAATAGAAATGGTAGGGTTCCTAATTAAGACATTTAAGAATGAATGATTTACTAAGAATATTCAGTTAGTTGTGTTAAGAACATTTTTGTATAAGTTCTGTTAGTCACATCTAATTCATACTGGACCAAAATGAAACAACTTCCTGGACTTGTTATTGCTTGCAACATTTTAAGTAAATATAGAGGCAGAGTTTCTAAAAGTGCAATAAAGCATATCTCATCCTTTGTCATAATTTGTGAAGCATAAGCAATATTATTTACTACACCAGGTAAAACTTCTGCCCCATCAACTCATACCCAGTACATGAGAAATTCTTACCAAATTCCCACTGTCATATTTCTAGAATAACATGATATTTAATGCAGTATAATTAATTCCTTTTTTCTTCTGCTTGCTGCAATAGTTCCAGCCTTTAGAAATTTCAATAAACAATGAGCTGTATACTAGCTTCATAGTAACCAACAATGTTGATATTATATATTTATTAACTATATATTTTAGATAAGTCCTACTGATAATTATTAAAATTAAAAGCTGTATGATTTCTTGGTGATTGCTTTATTGTGATAACTGTATTTCCAAGAATACTTCTGTGGATACACTTGCAGACCTGTCTTACTGATGGGTGCTACGCTCCAAGACAGGCACTGTTGCTACAGACTGTATTTCAATTTCTCCCAAAGGGTGTCCTACACTCACTATCCATTCATGGTAAAGTAGTTGATTTTAATGTTCTCATTGTTTACCAGAAAGCAGAGAGGCTGCCTTTGCCGCTCTCATTTCCTTTCGCTAGCCTGCTGAGCTTTTTCAGCCAATTGACTCTGCTTTGAGGCTATAAATATCTGAAAAATGTTCTGCATTTGATGCTCTTGGATTCTGCATCCATATTTAGCTGTTTGTGGCATGCCTTTGCTTAAGCTACTCTGCCACCCATACAATCAGTCAGGTTGAGATCTGGATGGTCAAAGGACAGATGGATCAACATTCAACAAACACTGACTTACTCGGAGCAAGGTACCAATCTGTGAGCACAGTGACAATAAAGGGGGTGGCAAGACAGGAATGCAAAGATAAACAAGACAGATTCCCTGGTGTCAAAAATTTCATAGCCCTGACGGGGCATGGGCACAACTTATTGTAATACTGAAATACAATAAATGAAACATTTTACAACTAAAAGAAAATGAAGACTAAAACAGCATAAATTTTTCTGTTACCTGTGTCTCAAAGATGTGCATTTGTGTTTTAAATATAGATCCACCTATTATAAAGCTCTGAACATATTCCAAAAACAAAATTTTCCAATCATGACAATGCACTACACAAAACTCTGGAGATTATACATATATTTATATATGTAATCTGTATCAACTTTGGCAATAGCAAGCTCAAAACAGTGCCTAGTCTTCTAATTCTGTGAGGTAAACTAATAAAATATAATTTCTAAAAGTTTCTGTTAAGATCCTCTTTGGGGTGGGGGTACTTTTGTCATTGTTTTTGTTTGCTTATTGATTATAAAGATTCGTGTTCTGCAGAGAATGTGAACCATAGCCAGAAGCCAAAAGCACTTAAATCAGCTCCTTTTTGCACCCTATTCTAAGTAATCCACATGGCTACTTCAGGTTAGGTCTCAAATGAATGAGCTAGACTTGGGCAAGATCCCCATCCCCACCTTCCTATCTTGTGAAAACATTCCAAACAAATATACATCGGCCCTCAACATTCCTTCTTTCAAAACTCAGTTCACTGACCTCTTGATAAAAGTGCTCCCCAGGATCCGCTGACAATCATGATTTAAATGCTTCGGGGCTTGCCTGATGTCTAACCCCAAGAGTAGGGCTGAAATTGGCAGGCCTAGCTGTAGGTAAAATAATAGGGCAGGCCATAGCATCAGACAACTCTAAAGCTAAAATGGACCACAGATACCAATTACTCCAGATTCCACATTTTACATAGAAACTTAGACCCACAGAGTTAAAATTACTTGCCCAAAGTTAGACAACCAATTTGTGGCAAAGCCAGAACAAAAAACCAAGTTCTCAGCCCCCAGTTTTATACTCTAGATTTCTTTAAAAAACATTTGACTTACACTCATCGAAGTCTCTTTAAATTGTGTAGAAGAATCCAGATGTTCCAAAGCAATCTGGATTTTGAACGCCCAAAACAAACAAATAAACAAAAACACCAAAAATGAACTAGTGTTTTTCAAATTGATTTTCTACATTCTATTCTTTTCCTTCAAAGCTTTTCAAAGAGTTATATAATAGGCAACTTAAAAACTACCAAAGAACATAAAAAGTCAACAGTCATTCCGATAGTTTTGGAATATTTACATCAAACTAAAGAGAACAAAGCATACCAGGATGAGTTGCTTTACTTTAGAGGAAGGAAAGTAGCAGTTCTAGACAACAAATAAAAACAACTTATGGTTAATTGATAGGAAGACAAAAAAGTTATAAGGCAGTGGGAAGCCTGCAACTTGCCACTGAAATGAACACTGTATGAGACAGAGACCATATATGTATGTGTATATGCACACACATATTTAAGAATACACACACACACCCCTCTCACAAATCCAGCCCTAGGAATGAACTACAAAAACAAACACATATTTTTATGGGTTACATGCAAAGAATGTTAGCTAATCTAGGTCTAGAAAACCCAGAGAGAATAGTTTTGGACACTGAAATACTGAATTATTATTCTTACAGTAACATGGCCCTATCTCTAACTTCATATAAAAACAATACGCCAGAGAAGTGCATAAGGATAGAAAAAGACTAGCGTGTGAAAACCTGAATATATACTCTAATTCAAGCTCATTTTCAGATTCTCACCAACCTTTGCTATATACTATCCGCTTAGTGGGACTAGCAGGTGGATGGAAAATCAGGCCCTAGCGTTCGACATCAGCTGAGAATGAACTGGGAGCCCTTGCATCATCTCCCACTTCTTTTCTGTTCATTCTTTCAGTTAATTAGAATAACATCAAGAAACACGTAAAAACCTCAAGCAAAATAACAAGTGGTACACACATCTATCCTTAAGAACTGGTTACAGGAACAGCTGGATTTTTCAGAACAGAAAAGGACCACTAAGAGATTACCTAATCCGATCCGCGCATTTTACAGATGAGGAATGCGAGGTCAAAAAAGTGACCTAATCTACCCCAAATCACAGTAAGACATTTAGTAGCAGAACCGAGACAAAAACTCAAATCTCTGCACTCCTCGTTCTGTGAGCTTTCTCCCAGGGAGAGGCTTGTTGTCTTGAAATCAGCTGAACCATCCAGAGGGACAAGTTCTAAGTCTTGGTCACTCTTGGACAGAACACACATGCCCTGTTCAGGATGAAGAAAGAAAAGGTAACGATGTACCTGATCACTCCAGGCTCAGATGGGCATAACTGCCAGAGTTAACACCCTAACCTTGTGTTGGCTCCCAGGGGCTTCAAGTGTGCCATCTCCTAGAGTCCGTCAGCCCCAGGACTAACGTCTTTTGTGTCCAGTGCCGCCGGGCAGCTGACAAACATCCTGACCTTCCAACATTTCGGAGAGCCGTTGCTCGGTCCTCAATGCCCGGCGACGAATCCTTGGGCTATGAGTTTCCAACACCAGCACGGTCTCAAACGAGGCCACAAGGCTCACCCTAAACAGAATCTCACCATTCCGTTTTAATTAAAGAGGTGGCTACCGGGGAATGCAGAAAGGGAAAGTTTTCATGTGTGTCCATCGCTTTTTTAACTTGCTGAGTAGCAAGCCCAGCCTCTTTGCAAGGGGGAACCAGAAACAGCAGTGCGGTCCGAGACAGCCCACGCCAGTGGGTCTAAGCGGTTGTCTTTGGGGAGTGCGGTGCAGAAAGAGGTGACAGATTCGCCTTTTCTCACGCAATATAGACGCGTGCTAGGCTGCTTCCCATCTCGGTGTCCAGCCCCGCCTCGATCCAGAGGAAGAAAGGACCCCCCTTCGCTGGATCTCATGGTGTGTTCCATCGGTCCTTCTCGAGGACCGGCTGACAGCTGCCCCTAAGCAAGCACCTAAGAATCGGGTCTTGCAGAGCCCAGCACCCCCTCCAACTCACTGCCGGCGCCTGAAAGGGTCCCGAGAAAGCCCACGAGGAGACAGCGCTCTCCCCAAAGGCTGGTCCCGAGGAACTTGTCCGAAAGGCAGCCCGGGACAAGGGACGTGGGAACCGGACCCAGAAGGGAGGGGGCTGAGCGCAGGGCTGGCACGGGGGGAGGAATGCCAGCCTCTGCAAAGGCGAGAAACACCGGCCTCGCAGACCTGGCGCGCTCCTTACCGTACACGCGGACCCAGCCCTGCTGCTGGCACACCGACTCCAGGAGGATCCGATCCAACATGCCACCCGCCACGGCCCCGCCGACAGGGACGGCCGCGTCCAGGTCCTCCGGGGGCAGCGGCGAGTCGGACTCCAGTCCCGAGAACATCTCCGGCCAGGACAGCGCCTCCGCTCCTCCGGACGCCGGGGAGAGCTCCATGGTGCTCGGGGGGGACTCGGCGGGGGGGTGGGGGGGCGGGCGCAAGGCTCCGCGCCCTGCCTGCGGGGAGGGGAGGAGCGCGGCGGGGCAGGGACCGAGCGCAGCCGGCGGACGCGGCTCACCTCCTTACCCGCCGCCCCCTGCCCGCGGCCCGGGCGCTGCAGCCCACCTGCAGCCGGCGCGCGGGACCCCGGCCGGGAGGCGGGTCCAGCGTGGCCCCGGCCCCGGGGGGATCCGGGCTCAGGTGCGGGTCCCTCCCGGGAGGGGACGAGGAAGGACCCGGGAGGGGCGGCTCGCCCGCCAGCCCCCTCAGAGCCGCCTCCCTAAACCGCGGCCGGCGTCTCCCGCGGCCGGAGCGGGCTCGGGTTGGGGATGGAGCGCGGCCGGCAGGGCTGGGCTGGGGGCGTCGCCGCCAGGGGCCGCCCCCTCCGACCGGCTCCTGCCGCCTCCGGGGCTCCGAGTGTCCGCTCCCTCAGCCTGAGGGGAGCCGATGGCCCCAGGTTCTCGCCCTCCCGCCTTCAGCCCCCACCCCTGGAACGAGCCGGCCCGCCCCCCTAACTCCCAAGCCACCGCTGCCGTCGCGGCTCCGGCTCCGGCTCCGCCGCAGAACCCACAAGCCCGGCAGCCGCGGCGGTGGCGGTGGCTGTGGCGGCGGCAGGCGGCATCCCAGGGTGATAGGCCGGAGCAATCGAGCGCCGAGCCCCGGCCGCGTGTGCAGTCTGCAATGAAGCGGAGGAGGAACTGCCGCCGGAGGCAGGACAGGTCGAACACCGAATTATTCATCTAGCCAGTCCCGCCTCCTTTCCAATTACTTTCTTCGCGAGCGCCCAGCAGTGCGCAGTCCCTGTCTCTCCAGCTGCTGCTGAAGCTGAAAGTGGAGGCGGTGTGGGGAGGCGGAGAGGAAAGGGGGTGCGGGAAATTTAAAAAGAAAGGAAAAGGGCTTCCCTTTCCCATGTTCCCACCCTTTTCCTTTTATGTATGTACGTACTTATTGGCTTATTTGGGCGAGTATTTCTTATTGGACGAAGGATTGGAGAGGCTGTTTTATCATCGTACAGTCGCCCTGGGGGAAACCCCCTCGGTCCCCGAGAGGAGAGTTGGCCGCGGGGTCCGGGACTGTGGGGTCCGCGTGGATTCGCGCGCTGCGCCCTGTGCGCGCTGCGGCTGGACTTGTCATCGGTCCGGAATAGCATGGTTTAGGAGTGTGGTGTGGGTGGATGGACGGGCCTCGCAAGCACAGCGACTGCCCAAAAGCCCAGTCTTAGCCAAACATGTTTCCCTCCTTTTTTTCTTTTTGCCTTTGATGTTTGTGCAATGTGTTGGCTTTTTTTCCTCTAATGATGTCACTTGAGTTTTATTTTTGGTCTATTTGTAGACTCCGTCTTCCTTGACCTTGGCTTTAATTTTATGCCCACCCAAGGCGGTATTCACTAGTTCTGGTTTGCAGGCAAAGTAAAAAAATAGAAAGGTACCTACTTAGTGCCTTGCACATAGTAGGTCTTCAGTGTTTTGAACATACTACTTAAAACGGAGCAGTAATTCCACAAGGGTATGTTGTTGTTGTTGTTGTTGTTGTTGTTTTACAGTTTGGGGGGGTGGTATTTGGTATCCCCCTCTCCCCCATTTCTCTCTACTTTGCACAGAGACTGGTCCACAATGGTGACATTTCATGGTCTGGTTTTGTGGTATTTTGGTGTGTTAGTTGGTGGACTCATCAAAAGCTCTGAGGATGCATTTGTAATTTTATTCAAATTCTTATTTAGAATAACAGTATTTTCTAAGCAGAAAGCGACCTTAGAAGTTAACTCATCCTGCCTCTTATTTAACAGGTGAGGAAACTGAAGAACAACCAGGTTACCTGGCAAATCAACCGCCAGTACAAATCTCAATGATAATGGCTACTTCAACTTTACTCCCTCAGGAACCTTTTGTGGTTGAGTTGGTTGATATGTGGCTTGGTGATGTATCTGGAGTAGTCATTTCCAATATTTAGAACACTGATTTCTTATCTGACTCCGCGGTCAGGCTTCCAAGTCTAGACTGTTGTATTTTTCAGTGCTTGAGTGGACAAGGGAATGTGTGGAAGCTAGGAGAGTACAGGAGCCAGAACACTTTTATTTATACTGTTGGAGTCGTGGTAACAAGTCAGAGAGCAAGTGAACAGTGGGCATCAGATGTACAAATTTGAGTGTCTCTTTATTAGTTAATATATAAGGA
>PVJC01031334.1:0-20537 GCA_004026665.1 Murina feae | reverse complement strand
ATTCCAGTCAAGGGCATGTACCTTGGTTGCGGGCACATCCCTGGTGGGGGGTGTGCAGGAGGCAGCTGATTGATGCTTCTCTCTCATCAATGTTTCTCTCTATCCCTCTCTCTTCCTCTCTGTAAACAATCAATAAAATATATATATAAAAAAAACCATAGTAGAGCTGCCACTTCATGAAAATTATCCAACTTCTGAGTATGAAGAAATATATTTAAAGCAAAAACATATATGATACAGTTTCATCAGAAATAATTGGGGAGTTAATTTAATTGCTCATCAAAAACTAATGAAAATAACTTTGAAGTACAAAGATAATACAAGTGTATCATTTACCTCTTAATTGAAAGATTCTTATAAACTTTGTTGAAAAACTCTGTTTCTGGATTTTTGCCTTTAGCACTCAGTTCAAAATGTATTGGATTCTTGTCAGAAGGTTCAACATTCTGAAATAAAGTAGGTCATATTTTGAGATGTGTAATTTGAGATGCATAACACCAGATAATTCTATTTACTAGGCATACTGGTTAATGTTGCAGATTTTGTAATCCAAGAAAACATAATTTCAAGAGAAACATCAGAAGTGCTTTATTCAAAGTAATGTCCATTGCTAGCTACACATTTCCCCATCCTTCAGATAATTTGTGGATACAAATTAAAATAGAAATTTTCTTGTTTTCAGGCAAACCATTCAGAGACCCAATTTTCCACTGCTACGTACATTTTTTAAAAAATATATATTTCTTTATTTCAGAGAAAAAGGAAGAGGGAGAGAGAGATAGAAACATCAATGATAAGAGAAAATCATTGATTGGCTGCCTCCTGCATGCCCCCCATTGAGGATAGAGCCCGAAACCTGGGCATGTGCCCTTGACCGGAATCAAACCCGGGACCCCTCAGTCCGCAGGCCAATGGTCTAGCCACTGAGCAAAACCAGCTAGGGCTCTTCGTACATTTTGAAGTGCTGCTCATAAAGTGCTGTGTGTCATCGATCGGAACAAATGGTAATCTGAAGGAGCAAGATCTGGTGAATACAGCAGGTGGGTTAATACTCCCAGGGAAGTTCTGGTTTTGAAGTGTGTGATCGTGAATCATCATGAAGCAAAATTACCGTGCCATGTCTTCTGGCCCATTCTGGTTGTTTTATAATCAAAGTGTGATTCAAATTGATTATTTGTGTCGGTAGCCATCAGTATTAATGGTTTTAGAAGCTCATAATACACTACACCTTCCTGATCCCACCAAACGCAGAGCATTGTCTTCTTTCTGAAGGGATTTGGCCTTGCAGCCGATGTGGATGGTTGACTTGGATCAACCCATGATTTTGTGCATTTGGGATTCTCAAAATAAATCCATTTTTTATTGCCAGTCACAATTTGATACAAAAAAGACTTTCATGCTGTTCAAGCAACATTTTACTGATAACTTTTCGGTTTTCCATTTGTCTTTCATTCAGTTGATATGGCACCCATTTTCCTTCCTTTAAAAGCTTTCCCATTGCTTATAAATGATTGGAAATTGTTTGCTGAACGTTTAATGTTTCTCTAAGTTGTTTCTGAGTTTGACACACATCTTCATCCAATAATGCTTGTAATTGTGGTCTTCAAACTTTTTCTGTTGATCTGTTCTTTGTCTTCACATCAAAATCATCACTTTTAAAGCGTTTAAACCAGCGTTCACAAGTATCTTGAGATGGAGAATGTTCACCATAAGCTTTCCAAAATATATAATTTTTCTTCAAAATAATGAATTATAACTTCCCACAAATGATCTTTTTTTTGACACGAAATTTGACATTTTTAAATGTAAAAATATCTATGATGTTAACACCTCAAGCAAATTTGACAAATGAAGTTTTAAAGCTTGCTGTCAATACAACAAAATGGCATGCATATCAAATTGCTTATATATCAACATATGTATAGCTCCATCTATTGAAAAAAATCCGTGTTATTAATTGGTACACCTAGTTGATGAAAAGTAGCTCTGAAACACTGTGGGGAGAGAGAGTTCTGATTTCTATAACTGTAACCTCTTTTTTAAAAAGCATTTTATTGATATACTAGACGCCCAGTGCACGAAATTCGTGAATCAGTGCGGTCCTCAGGCCTGGCTGGCAATCCAAATGTGAGCGTCTGGCATGGAAGGCACGTCCCAGCTGACCTCTGGGCCCTGTGCAGCACCTGGGCCCCGAGGCCCCTGTGCACCAACCCCTCTGCCTGAGTTCCCATATAGAGATGCAGTGAGCACGGCCGCATGTCGTGGGCTGGAGTGCAGCATGGGCCTCTGGGTCTCCCAGTGGGCCACACAGAAGCCACCAGGCAGGCAGCGCACTCTCTCCTGGCCAGCCTCGCAGACCAGCTCCTGCATGAACCCATGGGGAGCCCAGTTCACCCAGAAGAGGCCCTGTGGGTGCAAGGCCAGCTCCTGGTGGGCGCCTGGCACCTAAGCACGGGGCCTTCCCCAGAGCACGAGTCCTGGAGTCCCGGGGGAGGGTAGCAGGAGGAGTGAGAGCGAGCTCGGTGGATGCCCTGCATTCTCACCATACCTCCGTCCCCATCAACCCCACCCCCAGGTAGCCGGCAAGAGGTCACAGTGCATAACCAATGACCACCATGTTCTGCGCCACCCTCTGGTGGTCAACCCACATCATAGGGAGCGGTCGAACTTATGGTCAAGGAAACTATTTGCATATTAGGCTTTTATTATATAGGATAATTGACATATAACATTAGTTTCAGGGTACAATATAGTGAGATTTGATATTTGTATATATTATGAAATGCTCACTAAGTAATTTTTTTTTCTTATGATGAGAACTTTTAAGATCTACTCTCTTAGCAACTTTCAAATATAACTGACTCTTAAAAAACTCGGGGGCTAGGGGTGCCTACCTCCTGAGCAGGAAAATATACATATAATAATAGTTGGCCCTCTGGCATACCCAGATTCCCAACCTCAGAGATGACCCTTGAACAGTGTGGGTTTGAACTGCACTGGTCAGCTAAAAATAAACAAACAAACAAACAAACAAATAAATCTGCACATAAGTGGACCTGTGCAGTTCAAACCCATGTTGTTTAAGGGTCAATTGTATACAACACAGTAATTATAGTCAACAGGCTGTACATTACATCTCTAGAACCTACTTATTTTATAGCTGGAAGTTTGAACCTTTATAGTACCTTCACCCATTTCTCTCACCTCCCTAACCCCTCTGGCACCCACCAATCTGTTCTCTGTAGTTACGATTTTTTAGATTCCACATACAAATGAGACCATATGCTATTTCTCTTTCTCTATTTCTTAGCATATGCTTTCATATGCTAAGTGACAAATGGCAAAATTTCCTTGTTTTTAATGTCTGAATAATATTCCATTGTATATATGTACCATGTTTTCTTTATTCATTCGCCTATTGATGAATACTTAGGGTTGCTTCCATGCCTCGGCTATTGTAAATAATGCTGCAATGTACATGGGGGTGCAGTTATCCTTTTGAATTACTGTTTTCATTTCCTCCAGATAAATACCCAGTAGTGAAACTGCGGGATCGCATAGTTCTGTTTTTATGTAACTACCTCTTTTATACTGTCCATATCCCTGCTACAAAAGTAAAGTATTAATCACCTATATTATGTAACTCCCTCAATAAACAGAGATTCAGTTAAAAGGGTAACTTTAAACGTTAAACCTAAAGAATAAAATGAGTAAATGATGTTTCTAAAATAGAAATAAATTAGATTTCGTTTAAGATGATTATATTTTCAATTAAAATGCAAAAACTCAATTTATAAACTGATACAGCCTATAAGTAAAATGAAATCAGGCACAAAATAAGATCTGAGTGAAAAACATGTTTATTCAGTTACTCAATATTTTTGGTAATAAAATGCAGAATTTTTTTATTATTGATCTGATACATAGAACTAACCATTTTACTGAAAAGTGGTTTTTGAATGTTTTTACAAAATGACACATATGTATTTTTATGTATTTATTAGATATAGCAACAATATATTGATTCCTGGGATTATATACTAATATGATTAACACTGACTTTTAAGTGTGAGAAACTATCAGTTACACCCCTATATTTCAAAAGTAATGATTAGGACAAAGAAAACACCGAAATTACAAATTAAATCTCCATATCATAAAATGATACAACATTAAATTATTGATATTGTGTTCAAAGGTTTTAGGGGAAGAAAAAAAGGCAAGCTATTCTGTGAATAACCTTTGAGCCCATATTGTAATTTAGTTCTGGAAATATGACCTAAAGTTAATGAAGCCAAGTTAACCATAAATGAATAAGGTAATATTCAGTAAGGTTGATTACAAATACACAAAGCCTAATAGTTACTTTGGATATTGGGCTTAAACTGACAACATGCAAAAAAACCCCAACATGCAACTCTGAACAATCATTAATCAAATCAAATCACTTACTTTAAAAAGATGTAATGTTTCCTTGCTGGTTAGTAGCTGGAATCGAAGATCAGATAACCTTCCATCGCAAGGGAGGCATTCATAAAACTCAGGATCTTTATGTGTCACAGAATATAGAACTATAATAAAATTTCCAGATTCTGAAAAAACCCTGGATGAAAAGATGTCATTTAATTAAAATTTACTGAGGATAACAAGAGTATACTCAAAGAACTCTATATGAATCTCTCAATCTAGTTAATAGACTGACTAAAATTTTTGGGAGAAAACTGGGGAGCAAATTCATGCTTACTTTTTAATGCTATTAATTTATAATTTCATTTATTTTTTTCTAAGAGAGAGAAGTTTGAGAGAGGGCAAGGGGTAGTGGGGAGGGTGAGAAAGCGAGAGGGAATAGGAGAAGGAGAGAGAGAAAGAGAGAGATGGAGAGAGAGAGAAACACTGATTTGTCATCTCACTTATTTATGCATTTATTGGTTGACTGTTGCATGTGCCCTGACCAGGAATCAAACCTGAAACCTTGGCATATTGGGACGATGCTCTAACCAAGGAGCTACCTGGCCAGGGCAATTTTTAACTTTTAAATATATTTTATTATGAAAAAAAAAAAGTCTTATAAAAATTTCAAACAACAAAGGAATATAAAATAGAAAATGAAAACTACCCCACTCCAGTCTCCAGTTTAGTATATATACTTCCAGATTTTCTCCTAGGCATAAAAGAACATTTTATACAATTTAACAAAAACGATTGCATACGTGACTTGCAACTGCTATTTCTTATTTAACTATCCTGGATTTCTTTCCATGTCACTATCCTATATTACACCTCAGGCATCCTTATTCTTTTTTTAGCAACTACCAGTATTATGATTTTAGATATGCCATTATTGATTTCCTAGACTTTACTTAGAATGTTTCACTATTATAAACACATAAAAAGTGAACATTTATTTTATTTACTACATAACAAAAAGTCATCAAGAGTCTTTAAAATATATACTAAGACCAACCATTTAATAATACCTTCAGTAGTTGTCCCTACTTTATAAAATGTTAAAAGAAGAAATAGTTTGGGGATATATTACACTACAAACAAAATAAAGCAGCGAAGCCTGGAGAGGCAGATGCTTATTCTGCCCAACTTCTTTCTCTGGAGTTAGCCACGATCACTGATCAGACTGCTCTAAAGTACCTAAGCTATGCTAGGCAGTGCTGACTCCTCTCTGGCTCAAACCCTCCTTGAAAGGGTTAGCAGTAATTAAAGAATTCAACTATTAAAGAAATTCGTAATGCTTCAGACTGAACACATACTGAGCCTCAAAATTAATTTTACTGAGCATTTACTGTCAGTAAGAACTTAAAGCCCAGTCATTGATAAATAACTAAAAATACACTAAAATGAACATTTCTTTTATTGCAAATAAAACTATCTTGTAAAATTAGAAATAAAAGGTAAAAAGCAGAAATTTAAAAGCATCTAAAGAAAGCACAAGAGATTTTTTTCACTTTAACAAATACTCCTGGAGTGGGCAAATACTTTTAAAATAGGAAAAACATTTATAAATATGACGTTTTAAAAAAAAAGTCTGTTTAGAAAAAACATCATTAACCAAAGTTAAGTCAAATGACAAGCAGGAGGGGAAAAAGTTTTGTCATATAAATATAAATATTTCTCTAGATATTTTACATATACAAGGTGTCCCAAAAAATGCATATAAACTTTAACAGCTGTTAGCTAAATTATGAAAATGAAATGTATTTTAATAACACTGCCTTTTGCCCTGACTGGTTTGGCTCAGTGGATAAAGCGTCAGCCCGAGGACTCAAGGGTCCCAGGTTCGATTCCAGTCAAGGGCACGTACCTTGGTTTCAGGCACATCCCCAGTGGGGAGTGTGCAGGAGGCAGCTAATCGATGTTTCTCTCTCATCGATGTTTCTAACTCTCTATCCCTCTCTCTTCCTCTCTGTGAAAAATCAATAAAATATATATTTAAAAAAATAAAAATAAATAAAAATAAACACTGCCTTTATAATTATTCGAAGTGTGTGTATCATATATGGCAGTCTTTTTGAAGGGCAATTTAGCATTGTATACCAAAATTTAAAATTACATTCTTTGACCAGAAAGAACACTTTTAGAAACTTATTCTATGCATACATTTGTACATACAGGTACACATACACAGTCATGCACTGCTTAATGGTAGGGATACATGCTCAGAAATGCATTGTTAAGCATTGTTAGGCTATTTCACTATTGTGTGAAAACCATTGAGTGTATTTATACAAACCTAGATGGTATAACCTACTACACACCTGGACTATATGATACTAGGGGCCTTGTGCACAAAAATTTGTGCACTCGGGAGGATCCCTCAGCCCGGCCTGTGCCCTCTTGCTGTCTGGGACCCCTTGGGGGATATCCACCTGCTGGTGTGCCTGGCCAGCCTGGGTGAGGGGTTGATGGCTGTTTGCAGGCTATCCAAGCCCCCCAGTGGGGACCCTCACCCCATGGGGGTGTGGCCAGCCTGGGTAAGGGGCTGGGGGTCATTTTCAGGCTGCCCACAGCTCCTTCATGGTTCGGATCCCTACTGGGGTGCCTGGGTGAGGGGATGAGGGCCATTTTCAGGCTGCCCACATCCCCTCCAGGGTCCGGGTCCCTACTGGGGTGCCTAGGCAGACTGGGTGAGGAGCTGATGGCTGTCTGCAGTCTGGCCACAGCTCCCATTGACCCAAGGTCCCAGCGAGGCTGGCTGGAAGCAGGCTTTTGGGGTTTATTTATCTCCTATAATTGAAACACTGTTGCCTTGAGCGAAGGCCTAGGCAGGCAACGAAGCCTCCTGTTGGCGTCAGCTTCATGGTTTCTATAATTGGAACTTTCTTGCTTTGAACCGGCTGAGGCAGGCAGTTTCCTCCAAACATAAGCCTCCTGTTTGCTCTAGCTCCATGGCTGCCAGCCGCCATCTTGGCTGGGTTAATTTGCATACAGCTGCTCTGATTGGCTGGTGGGCATGGGTTGGTTGGTGGGTGTGGCTTATGTGTCTCGGAGTGATTGCTGATTTGCATATTACTCTTTCATTAGATTAGTCTATGTGTGGTTTGTTGTTGACCAAAATGTTGTTATGTGGAACATGACTAAATAGAATGAGAAAAAGGTAGTGAGCTCTTTCAAAGAAATGTGAAAAGATGCACAATCCAAGAGAATAATGGCAGGAGATATGAATAACAAGTTCCCAGAATGTGATTATAAAACATTGAAAAAGACCATTACCATTACCTCTCTGAAGTCTTGTTACCACCTCCCCTTTCCCTCACTCCTCTCCAGCCACACTGGCTTTCTGGCTGTTCCTTTAAGATGCAAGGCGAGGCCTGGCCGGGTGGCTCAATTGTTTGGAATGTCATCCTGTACTCCAAAAGGTCACGGGTTCAATTCTCAGTCAAGGCACATGTCTAGGTTGTGGGTTTGATCCCATCAGGGAGGCAACTAATGGATGCTTCTCTCTCACATCAGTGTCTATCCCCCCTCTCTAAAATCAATAAAAACATCCTCAGGTAAAGATTTAAAAAAAAAAAAAAAAAGATGCAAGGTGATGTTTCACCATGGCATTTGGACTTAATGTATCCCCTGCCTCGGACTGTCGCAGCCAAATGGCTTACTCCCTCACCTCGTCTCTGTCTGCCTATCCACCCTATTGTTACTCTTTATCTACCACTACCATCCAGATACACAACATCCTCCTCCCCAACTTATTTTTCTCCCCAACTCATCACCTTGTTAAATTCTAGAGGCCCTATGCAAGAAGATTCATGCCAGAATAGGCCTTCCTCCCCCTGGCTGCTGGTACCTTTGCTCTGGCCCAGAGCCGCCTTTCTGCTTTCACTCCAGCCCAGAGCCGCCTTTCTGCCTTCGCTCCAGCCTGGAGCTGCCTTCCACCTTTGCGTATTGCCCAGAGGCCTGGAGTGGCCTGAACGCCTGCATTCCAGCTACTGCCATCTTTGTCGTATCAATTTGCATAGTCCCTCCTTATTGGCTGTGGGTGCCACCATGTCATGAAGTGATGGTCAATATGCATATTCTGTTTTTATTAGATAGGATTGTTTGTTTTATTTATATGTTCTAGTTACTGTCTATATATACAAGGTCTTCATTTTGCTTCTTGCCTCATTCCCAATATCATGAATAGTACTGGGTGCATAGTAGATGCTCACTAACTATTTGTTCCACAGTATTAATGAGGGGATGGAGAAAACATGCACCTTCAAACACTGTTGGAAGAATTAAAAATTAGTAGTCTTCTTTTTAAAGTTTCTTTTTTTTAATATATTTTATTGATTTTTACAGAGAGGAAGGGAGAGGGATAGTTAGAAACATCGATCAGCTGTCTCCTGCACACTTCCCACTGGGGATGTAACTGCAACTGAGGTGCATGTCCTTGACTGGAATCGAACCTGGGACCTTTCAGCCTGCAGGCTGACGCTCTATCCACTGAGCCAAACCGGTCAGGGCTAAAGTTTCTTTATTACACTTGACTTCAAAGAGGAAGGAAGAGGGAGAGATAGAAACAAGGGAATCATTGAGTGGCTGCCTCCACACCCTGCATTGGGGATTGAGCCTGCAACCCAGGCATGAGCCCTGATCAGGAATCAAACCTCCTGGTTCATCGGTTGACTCTCAACCACTGAGCCAAGCTGGCTGGACAGTAAATTGGCAATCTTTCTGAAGGGCAATTTAGCATTGTCTACCAAAATTTAAAATTATATTCTTTGATCAGAAAGACCACTTTTAGAAATTTATTCTACAAATATTCCAAGATATGCACACAAAGATAAATGCAAAAAGGACAAGTTTTTAAAATGTGGTATGTATTATTTACCATTCAGTTTTAAAGTGTGTTAAATCGGTACATGCTAAGATATAATGATCTACAAAGAATAATGATATAGAGAAAAAAGCAATATACAGAAAAGAATGGTATATTCCCATTTGTGACTTAATTTTTATAGGCCAGCAGACTGTGTACTGCATGTTGCAGAAAAGAAGCACAAAATACTATTTAACAGTGATTATCTCTGGGGACAGGGTCTGGCAGAATGTGGCAGAAGATATTTCTATTGAGTATTTTTATTTATGTCTGTCTGATTTATTACTATATATTTGAATAAAGTTTTTTTCCAAAGTGTATTATAGTCACCCAAGGTAGACAGAAACACACCTTGGAATTTTCATTTAATAGATGAAGAAGGCGAGAGGTAAAGAGTGGTATCCTCAGGTGAAAATTTTTAAAATTTTATACAAAGTAACAAAATTAAATGAGGAGGTGAGTTTAGAAATAAAGTGTCCCTATTAATTTCAATGCTTATTACTTTAGTTCCAGGAAGAAAATCAAACATTTCCTCTCAAATATTTCTTAGAGTGCTAGTAATATTACTGTGTAACTTAATAACTTGTAACAAATTCAAACTCATTTCAGCCATTTCACTGAAAATTAATCTATCTATAAAATAGAATGCTAGAGTAGATAATGTCTAAGAGTTTCCCCCACTCCTAAAAAGTGTATCTTTTGTGTTACAGTTCTGTGGTTAGGCAAGTAAATTCCTTCATATTTCCAAATATATGCGACCTCAACTTTGGTGTTACTCCTATTTAATATAAAGTTTATTTTTCTAATGTGCTTGTTCTCCTAGTTTATAAGTATTATAAAAGGTTAGGCTTCACATGAATTTTAAAATCAATAAAGTATGAATGGAGGAAAAGATCAAAATAAAATACTACAATATCACTTGCCTTTCTTGAATAGAGGAATTGAACATGTATCGCAAGCAGCAAGCCCACACCTGAGGACTATAGATATGTATGATGCCAGAGAGCCATCTAAAAGAAAAAATAAAAATAAAAAACTATAGTCATTTACAAATTGATACTTAATATACTTTAGATTACATTATTAGGGTAATATGGCAGAGATTCTTGGCATTCACCAGCAGTACATTAAAGACTTCATAAATAAGAAATCTATGAATACCAGACCATGATAATATTTAAGAGAGAGAATAGATACAAATATATAAATAGAGAGCTTCTTTCTCTCAGTTGCTTCTCAACTGAGAGGAAGAGAAAATGGTGGGAGAGAAAATGGTTAACAAGCCCCAAATAATAGTTACTGAGAGGTTTAAATACTGTAACACTGTAACATACATAGGTCAGCCTGAAACAAAAAAGGCTCTTCATATTCATTAAGTGAGAAAGAAAAGTAACATACGATTTCACTCATATGTAGAATCTAATGAACAAAATAAACTAATAAATAAAAGAAACAGACTCATATATAGAAAACATACTGACAGCTGTCAGAGGGGAGAGGGGTTGGCGGACTGGGTGAAAAAGGTGAAAGGATTAAGCAAAAAAACCACACAAACTCTTAGACAAAAGTATGGTGATTGCTAGAGGGAAAGGGGGAATGAGGGAGGTATAAGAGGGCACAGGGAACAAATGGTGATGGAAGGAGACTTGACTTGGGTGGTAAACACACAATATACAGATGATGTATAATAGAACTGTACACCTGTAGCCTTATATAATCTTATTAACCAATGTCACCCCAATAAATACAATTTAAAAATTTCACTTAACATCAAAAGCCCATAGCCAATACCGAAAGCAAAGCAAACAGAATTAAGTGGATTTTATGACCCACAGAACATTTGTGTATTCTTGTTTTTAAATTTTGCACATACTACTTCCTCACATGGGTTCCCTCCCCACCAACCCTCCCTTCTATGATCCAAACACTTAAAGGTCCAGCTCAAGAGTGCTTTCTCTAAGAAAATGTCCACATCATCTCTCTTACAAGTACTAATAATGCTCACTATTGATATGTAGTTCATTTCATAGCAAATCATATTACTTCCTTATTATTTCTCTCTATGAATGTTTGAATATTTGATCACCTCGCCTTGATTATAAATCTCTTAAGGACTTTTACATCTTAACACAACACCAAACATAACACTATACATATGATAAGCACCCAATAAATATAGAATGAATATAAATTTCTGACTGAATAGTTTGTTTAAATGTCATTAATCACTAACTCAAAAGAGAAAACTATTAACATTTAGGGGAAGTTCTACAAAATTGCATGACAGTGAATTTAAAGTGTTATTCTAGCGCTGTGTTCAAGGTGCCTTAAGGACAATGGGTAGTGAAGGAAGTTAAAGAACCAGGCTCCGACGCTTTGACTCCAACCAGAAGAGCACAACTTTATGTTTTATACAGTGAAGTTCTTCCTAAGATTGGACAAAAATCTTGTTTTAACTGATTCTGCTATTACAATAAGAAAGCTTAAGAATCATTGGCTGTTGTGGCTTTATAAGGTAATCTATTGATTTACAGTATGTTTATCATATACATTTGAACACATACGTGGCTGAAAAGGTTTCATAAATAATGCAACACTTACATTCCCACTAATGGTAGAGAAGAAACCTTGGGATCAGATTCCAGCAAAAGTAACAATTTGCGTGTTTCATCCATGGTAAGATAGCTAAACAGAAAACATTCATGTAAAAACAATTGTAAGTATGTACTTTTTACCTTTAAAAGAGATCATCTGAGTGCTGAAGCACATTTTAGACAGGGGAGATAATTCAAATGAGTAATTTCTTTCACACACATGTACACAAAGAAAACAGTTCAAAGTATAAAAAAGTACTCCAGTAAGTGGAGATTAAAGATATTCAGTATCTTAGAATTCAATCTATTAAAATGGTCATTGAAAATTACACACCCTGTAAAAAGGTTTTGCTCTAAAAGTGTCAACTTATTTTAATCAAAAGTATTAAAATCAAGGCTAACAATTTCAGAACCATACAAGCTTCCCAGGGAGAAGTGAATTTCCTTTTACTGTAAGTGTTCAAACATCCAGGTGACTTGACAAGACTGCAATGGATGTGACTTCTCACTGAAGGAAGTTGAATTAGGTGAGATATATTCAACCTTCATGTACTATAGTCCTCCAACCTCTATCACAGAATTTTGGAACTATCATGATAGAACTCAAAAGTTAACTAGTCTCAGAAAGGTATCTTATCTACTATAGAGAGAATATGCAAATTGACCATCACTTCATGACAAAGATGGCAGCACCCAATCCAGAGTAAAGGCGGAAGGCGGCTCCCAGCCAGAGCCAAGGTGGGAGGCTGCGGCCAGAGCGAAGGCCCGAGTCCTGGGTGCCGGAAGGAAACTGGTGCCCGCAGCCAGGGGAAGGAAGGCCTATTCTTATACGAATCTTCATGCATCAAGCCTCTAATTGCACTTATACTTTGTTATTATGTTTATAACTTACAGTAAGTTTTAAGGACATGAATAACTATATATCCTTAGATATGTGGAGAGTGAATTTTATTGGTATGGCATCAAAATACAAAAATTGAAACAATGCTATTTGTGATATTAAGTTTCAATAGTCTACTGAGGATATATTTAATCTACTCTAATAAAAGCGTAATATTGAAATTAACCGTTTCTCCAGGACGCCTAAGCCACGCCCACCAGCAAAGTCACGCCCACCAGCCTATCAGAACGGCTCTATGCAAATTAATCCAGCCAAGATGGAGACCAGCAGCCACGGAGAGAGCAGTGGCGGGTGAGGCGTGGGCAGCGGTGGGCAGCAGCGCGGGTGGGGGGGGTGGTGAGTGCAGTGCAGGCAGTGGCAGTGGCGGCAGCAGGGTCTGAGGTTCACAGGGACCCAGCTTGCAGGGTGGGCTGGCCCTGCACCCCAGCAGCTGTGAGCCCTGCATTGGCTGGCGCCGCTGCTGCTGGGGTCCAAGGTGCGCGGGGACCTGGGAACCAGGGGGTGTGGCCAGACAAACCCACTCAGGAATCCCAACTGCTGCCCTGGACAGGCCTCAACCAGCGCGGCTGCGGACCTGGGAACCAGGGGGTGTGGCGAGCCAGACCCATCCAGGAATCCCCAGCTGCTGCCTTAGCCTAGGCCAGGCTGGAGCCGTGGCTGCCGAGGTGGGGAATAGGGGGCATGAGCCATTGGGGACTCCACAGGCAGCGCCCTGCAGCGCATGTTTGCCCATCTCCGTGGTGTGGAGTAGACAGGCCCGGCAGAGAGCAGAGAACCACGTGGAGTGGATCCAAGCCATCAGTAGCACATCTCCTGAGGGCTCCCGAATTGGATAAAGTATAGGTCTGGGTGAGGGACCTCCCCACTTGCACTTCCCCTCCCCCACCTGCACCCCCACCCCCACCTACCCATGCACGAATTTCATGCACCGGGCCCCTAGTTGTTATAATAACCCTAAAACACAAAGATAATGAATTTATCAGGCCATGTGACAAGATGATTAAGCCTGAGTTGTCAGGGCATTTATCAATGACACTTAACACTTATTTTGTAAGCTCTTCTGACTTGACTACCTAATAAATTACTACTCTCTAAAAGAACCAGCTCAGGTTTTCCACGATTTTCTCAGGCAATTCACATATACCTTCCTGCTTCCCCTACACTGTACATAAACCCCTATTATCTTTACCCACATAATGTTTACATATTAATATACTTAATGGACAGTAAGTATGCTGTCCATTTAAAAATCCATTTAATTCCACTGTCTAACATAATACCTGTTCCACAATGGATTCTAATAAATTAGGATAAACAAATGAATGCAATCAAGGAAAGAGGCAAATGTCACAAATTTAATACATAATCATCTATACTTATAAAAGAGTAATATGCTAATTAGACCAAACATCTTCCAGACAAAGCCACAGTGGCAGAGACTGAGGCAGAGGCGGTTAAGGGCGACCAGGCTGGCAAGGGAAGGCAGTTAGTGGTGACCAGGCTGGCAGGCAGAGTGGTTACGGGCAATCAGGCAGACAGGCAGGTGAGCAGTTAGGTGCCAGCGGTCCCAGATTGCAAGAGGGATGGCCAATGGACATCCCCCAAGGGGTCCTAGAATGGAGAGGGTGCAGGTCGGGCTGAGAGACCACACCCCCTACGCCCCCGTGCACAAATTTCATGCAACAGGCCTCTAGCAAAGAATAAGGGGCAAGGAGAATGGGACATTAGAATATTAAACACCATGGGTTACTGGTAGCATGCCAAGGGGTCACAGAAGGATAATTTAGAGAAAGGTAATTCACTAGTAGATGGGCATGGGTACCAAGGATAACAAATTAATATTTTTGTTAATTAACACAAATTCCCATGTCCCAACTGAGAATCACTTTACTACTCCAAGGAAATTACTTTTCTGCTTTTGTTTTTTATTAATCTTCACCCAGGATATTTTTCCATTGCTTTTCATAAAGAGTGGAAAAGTGGAAAGGAGAGAGAGAAAGAAACATCAACATGAGGGAGACGCATCCAGTGGTTGCCTCCCACACTCACCCCAAGTGGGACTGCAATCCAAGTAAGTGCGCTTGACGGGAAATCAAACCCGAGACCCTTTGGTTCTCAGGCCAATGCTCTAACCACTGCTCAGTTGCTCACACCAGCCAGGACACTCCATATAAATTAAACGTTATACTTAATTCAGACATTCTTATCACCACCACATTTAACCATTCCATGATTCTGGAATACACCAATCTTTTTTTTATGCCACTCCAACCAGAAAGGTCAGCATGTAGGACTCAAATTGGGATCTTTCTTGCTATTCTAGGAACCTTCTGAAAAGAAAACCTTCTCCTTATCCTCTTTTGAAGAGGCATTTTTTTAGAGAATAAGACTTGGAGTTGAGTGTACCTTGGCAAACATTTCTGGCTCTAGAGACCTAACAGGAACTAGGGTGGAGTCTAGTGGGAAAGGAAGCCAGAAGTGAACTGCTTAGACTTTAAAGCAGAGGGTGCTTACATTGTCTAATCTAGCTCAGTAAACAATGGTTAAAGAAAGTAGATGAGGATTCAGGGAAGCAACCCCGCTGAGGAGCAGAAAGCATACAATTTGGCTTACATTTCCTAAGAAACTAAGAGTGCTGATAGGAAGCTGGAGAGGACACTGCTCCAGCTATGTAAGGAAACTCCACCCTCAAGTGGCTGACTATTTGGTAAGCAAAAGTACTACAAATTATTATTTATCTCCTTTCTCTATCTGCAATGCTCATTATTAATAATTAAATGATTTAATAATGAAGAAATTCTAAAGCCTCTTTTAGGCTCATAATCAATACTATAGTCAAGGAGGGGAAAAAGCAAAGTAAAAAAAAAAAAAAAAAGATTACCTAAAACTAGGCAAAATACAAGGAATGAAATGGTATTATAGATAATAATTTTTTCTTGTATTTTCAAATAATAGAATACTGCCAATTTTAATATAATTTTTACCACTAATTTTTTGGGTATGATAGGCACAACTCTCTGAAAGAAAACTATACTCAGCAAAAAATTAATAACTCCATTTTCATCTTCCTTATTTATCTAGCACTGCAGATCTCTGGCATGTAAACTGACTACACAATTATTTCATACTACAGGTCTGGTGCACAAATATTCATGCACTTGGGAGGCCTGTGCCCTCTTGCAATCTGGGACCCCTTGAGGGATGTCCGACTAATGGTTTAGCGCTGCCTTGGAGGTGGAAAAGCAGAGGTGGGAGAGACTCCCACCACCACCGCTACACTGGCCAGCCATGAGCCAGCTTCTAGCTGAGCTGTGCTTCCACTGACCACCATAGGGCAGCTCCTGCCTTGAGCATCTGCCCCCTGGTGGTTAGTGTGCATCATAGTAACCGGTTGTTCTGTTGTTAGGGTCAATTTGCATATTACCCTTTTATTATAAAGGATTATATGCATATTGTGAAAATATACTAATGTGACCAACATTTAAAATTTTAGATTAATAGATCTCTTACTTACCCATATTTATAGATACCTTGAACTTGAGAAATGTTCAGATTACTGCTCAAGTTTCTTGCCAGAGCTGTAGGAATAATGGAGATGGGCTTCACCGGTACACATTGAAAGGTATTTGCTACAGTTACTGCTGCCCAATGTAAGTCAAAATCCACATTGTCCAAACTCTCCCTGGAAGTGATATGAGCTCTTAGGGAAAGCAGTTTACTACAATCCAAGGAATCTTTGCTATGTACATGGTGCTGCAGAGCCTGAGGAATCAACATTATACAATTATTTTAGAATTATACAATTATTATTTCCTCTTTTCAGAAACTTTCAATGACTCTACATGACCCATATGACAAAGTTCAAATTCATTAACCTGGCAGACAAGGCTCTCTATAATCTGGCCAAACTAATATTCCAGTCTGACTGCACACAAATCCAGCAAAAATCTATACCAGTAAAGTCACCCTGAGCACATACTGCACTTAGCTATCCTGGTCACACTGCTCCCTCTTCCGGAATGCTACCCATATTATCTATCTAGGATTTCTGCCATCAGAAACCATGTTTAACTGCATTTTAGGTCAACAAATTATTACAAATACTTAGCAAATATAGATTTATTAAAATACAACATAGTTTTATTCTTGTGTTGAATTAAGAATAATCAAACTGTCAACAAATCTCACCTTAAAAGCTGAACTGAAATCATCTGCACTGTGAACTATTATTTCTTTTGAACAAAGTCCATTAGTTTGGACTTTGCATGGAATCACAAAGTCCCCAGGAAGAGAAGTAGTAGGGGTTCTTTCAGAGCATCCAGGCACTTCTCGACCAGGATCAAAGCGATCTACTGTCAATATCACACTTTCTTCATCTAAAATACAAAAATAGCAATTACTATATAGCATGCCAACTAAAAATGTGAAACTAATCAAGCAAGCATACGTCATGGCAAAACACTATTCATACTAATGGTGTCACTAAACTCTTAGCATATACATATATTTTTCCACCTGACCAGACTGTGAAATCTGTGATGAATATTGTCAAGTTTTACTCTTTTTCATAACTGGCATATAGCAAAAAACATTAGCACAAAATACATTACAATAATTGGCTAGATCATAAACATAAACTCTATTATAGTAATAAAAATAATTTTTAAAGTATATTACCTTCATCTACTGTGAGAGAACCAAGTAAAAAGCATGGCAAGTTCTTTTTATTCTGCTTAGCATGTCGACAAGCAAGTCGGATTGTCTTTTCAGTTACCACAAGCTTTGGATTTCTGAAAAACAACAAGTCTTTTATAAAGGTAGTGGATCTGATATCCTAAAAAACCCTCCTGCCATGAAATGCTGCCTGAAATATAACTCTCATCTTTAAAAATGTACAGAAAAATTATTGTCGGGAAATCCCAAGGTCAAAGGCAGGGCATAAGGAGGGCTGCCTGGAAATCAGAACTACACTGAGCAGACACTGGAGGTTACAGTTGTTATCCAGGCACTTTCTTACTTTTATGAATCAGAACAGGGGATGAGAAACTATGAGGCTAGCCTCTTGTTTTTGTAAAATTTGACTGAAATAGTCACATCCATTGTTTTCATATTATCTAGTATGAATGAATATAAAATATATTATCTAAACGTTTAAAGAAATATAAAAGGGACTCTAAAATATGAGCAAGGAACAAGATATTATTAAAAATACTAGCCCTGACCAGTTGCCCAGTGTTGGAGCATCGGGCTGTGGATTGAAAGGTCCTGGATTCAATTTTGGTCTAGAGCATGTACTTTGGTTGCAGGCTTGATCCCCAGTAGGGGGCGTGCAGGAGGCAGCTGATCAATGTTTCTTTCTCATCAATGTTTCTATTTCTCTCCCTCTCTGTAAAAAATAAATTAATTAATTAATTAAAATATATTTAAATATATATAGATAGATATGTATATATCTATATCTATATATATCTATATATCTATATCTATATCTATATCTATATCTATATATATATACTTTTTTTAAATACTAGCCAATTTGAAAAAAAAGACAACACAAAAAACTTGCAGACTTGTTCTAACCAGTTCGGCTCAATGGATAGAGCGTCGGCCTGCAGACTGAAAGGTCCCAGGTTCAATTCCGGTCAAGGGCATGTACCTTGGTTGTGGGCACATCTTCAGTGGGAGGTGTGCTAGAGGCAGCTGATAGATGTTTCTCTCTCATTGATGTTTCTAACTCTCTCCCTTCCTCTCTGTAAAAAAATCAATAAAATATATTTAAAAAACACACCAAAAAAAAACTTGCACACTTTAAAACAGAATCAATTAAAAACTCAGAGGATTATACAAGCAGTCCTCGGGTTACGTCGGACTCAATGTATGTCATTTTGTGGTTACATCACCATCTCCCATTTATTTATTTTAAAAAAAAAGTCCCATTCTTTCGACAAATATACATATGTGCTTTATGTTTTTTATTATTTATTTACCACAAGTAAAGGTCAAGAATTATCTTTCTTTTAAAATTTTTTTACTGTTTCACTTCATTACATACTGCTGTGTACGTTCTCCATGTGAGTGAGGTAGGTGCTTATGTAGGTGGGTTCTGACTTACAGCAGAAATCACGTTATGTCACCGGCCAACTGCCCGCATATTCTCCCCCTGGATGGCCTGATTGAGGCAAGCCAGCCAGACCCCACCCATGCACGAATTTGTGCACTGGGCCTCTAGTATATTATAAACAGTCTTTCACATATACTATACTTCCATGTTTAAAAAACCTAAATGAATAGGTTAGATGGCAATTAAGCACAGCTACAAAGAAAATTAGTAGAGTTGAAGAACAAAATAAATTATTCAAAATGTAGCACAGAAAGATAACAGGAAATATCCAGAGACAAGGAGAAAAGAATGAACAAATCTAACAAATATTTAACTGAACTTCTCCAAGACTGTATCTGTCAGTCTTTCTCTTAAATACCCTTTTATTTGTATCTTCCCTTAGTTCCTCTATTCAGTAGATTACCCAATGCTATAAACTGTTTCTTCGAAATCACCTTGTTTTATTCTTTCCTCTTGATTTCAATACTGCTCTAAACCCTTATAATAGCTACTATTTATTGAATACTTCCTATGTTCCAGGCACTGTGCCAACTGATTATTTACAGAGTGACTCATTTAATCCTCACGATAGTACTATGAAACAAGTAACATTATCCCCATTTTATAAATAAGGAAACTGATCCTTAGCTACTTTACTGAGGTCACAAAAATAAGAAATAGTAAAGTTAGGATTTGACCCTCTAAGCAGTCTGATTCCAGTAATAGCTCCTTAAAACAATATGGCATCAATCTATGTTTTTTTATATAACAGCAAAAACCATCTCACAGGTAGGCTGACTCTGTTTTCCCTACTATGATCCGTCCTTAAAATTCTGCTTTTAACAAGTAACCCCCTGATATAAAAAAAAACTCAATGGACCTCTATTTTCTAACACTTTAAGCCTAAGTTTCTATGTCTTTTTTTCAAGATCCTGATCATATTTATGGTGTTGTATATTCCTTCTAATATGGTCTAATCACTCAAAATCAATTCAATCTTTTTAATGCTATACAAAGACAACATGCTGAATTGAAGCATTATGAAAAATCCTTTCAGTTTTTATTTAGTCTCTTTTGAATTCTTATAATACTTAGAACTTTAGGTCTGCAGACTATTTTAACTAAAATTATTTCTCAAAAGCATGAAGAATATATTTAAGAAGCAGCAGAAAGGAAGAAATTCTGAATAGGAAAGTAAAAAAAACAGTTATCAATTTTGCCTTAAACATTGTTTTGACTCCGGTTTTTACTGGTTTGAACTGAAAAGAGAAACATCTTATACCTGTAATAATTAAGATGTAAATGGATGACATCTCCAATTGGAATTGGGTTCCAAAGTGCACATTTTGATGGAGGAAAGTAAAATGGTACCATCCTGCTGGAAGAAAACCTTAAAAGAAAATTTTCAAATCAAGGAACAATGAAAAGCAAACTTAGTAGAAACATCATAAGAAACAGTTTAACTTTATATGATGAAGCTTGGCAAATTATTTTTGTTATTTTAGAAGGGTTGAAAATATTTTTTAAAAAGTAAAAGATCACTTGTAACTATCAAGAGAATAACCACTATAAATTTAGGTATAGCTTTTTCTTATGCATACATAAATTTATATACATACAAGTTTT
>PVJC01031333.1:0-20642 GCA_004026665.1 Murina feae | reverse complement strand
CACACACAGAAGGCGCCTGGCAGACTGGGGCCATCATAGGACATCCACTGAGGGGTCCCAGACTGTGAGAGGGCACAGGCCGGGCTGAGGGACTCCCTCCACCCCGAGTGCACAAATTTTTGTGCACCGGGCCCCTAGTATAGGATAATTGCAGATTATAATTTTGAATAGTGGATGTTGTTTGATCGCTGATTCAGCCTTGTAAATAGCCTGATCTGGGATAAATAATCCTTTAAAATAAAATAATAGTAAGGAAAGTTGATGTTATTTATCTTTTCATTTGGTGCGTATGCTAAATATGAACTCATGCACTTCTGTATTAAGGAGCAAAGTTCTGAAATAGTTTTGTTACTATGGTTTATATAAGTTATACAACATGGTATTTGTTAGTAGACAATGTTGATAATTTGTTATTATTTATATATCAGTTAGTCCTTTGGAAAGTGTTTGTTTCTTTTATTGTGATTTTTTTTGCAAGCAAGCATCCCACCTGCTCTTTGTTTACCTATCTCTTTGTGAGGTGCCTGGAACATAGTAGGTCCTCAGTAACTCCTGAGTTGATGCATGAATTTTGGAAGTGTTGTTTTAAGGTCTGTAGCCCTGTGCAAATCACTTCACTTGAGTGTCGAATTTCTTCATTTGATATATGCAGTAATCTAATACTTACCAGTCTTGTTAGAGAGCAAGTTACAGCTATCTTTGCTATGAAAACTAATCCAAAACGCTGATTCTGTTCCTTGCTTGCTGATAATACCACTATGTAGTTACAGACTGAAAGTAGTTTTAGTAGAAACAATTTACCAATGACCAGAATACTTTAGTCATGGTTCATCAAATTATAATTTGATAAAGAAAATAAGATTACAATATGTTCCAAGACAGCAACTACTCTTAAAGTTAAGAGTTTTTTTACTTATTCTTACACTAGAGGCTCAGTGCACAAAACTTTGTGCATTTGGGGCGGGGGGGGGGGTCCCTCAGCCCGGCCTGTACCCTCTCGCAGTCTGGAACCCCTTGGGGGATGTCCACCTGCTGGTTTAGGCCCCCTCCTCCAGGAATTGGGCCTAAGCTTGCAGTCAGACATTCCTCTGGCAGCCTGGGAGTCCTTGGGAGATGTCCACTTGCCAGTGGGGAGCAGACCTAAGCTGCAGTTGGACATCCTTAGCGCTGCTGAGGAGGCAGGAGAGGCTCCTGCCACCACCACTGTGCTGGCAGCCGTCAGCCTGGCTTGTGGCTGAGCAGAGCTCCCTCTGTGGGAGACATTGACCACTAGGGAACAGTTCCTGCATTGAACATCAGCCCCCTGGTGGTCACTGTGTGTCATAGTGACCAGTCATTCCCAGTTGTTCTGCTGTTAGGGTCAGTTTTCATATTACCCTTTTATTATATAGGATAGAGACCTGGTATACGGGTGGGGGCCAGCTGGTTTGCCCTGTAGGGTGTCCCGGATCAGGGTGGGGGTACTGCTGGGGTGCCTGCCAGCCTGGGTGAGGGGCTGATGGCCATTTTCAGGCTGGCCACACCCCCTAGTGACCCAAGCTCCCAGCCTCTCCTTGAGCAGAGGGAATGGCTTGCCAGAAGCAGGTATCTAGGATTTATTTATCTTCTATAGTTGAGACTTTGTAGCCTTGAGCGGAGCCCAGGGCTGCCATGGCAGGCAGGAAGCTTGGCTTCCTCAATCGTCGGGGGCAACCCAAGCCTCTTTCTCACTCCAGCTCCATGGCCACTGCCATCTTAGTTGGGTTAATTTGCATACTCGCTCCTCATTGGCTTGTGCGCATGGCTTGAGTGTAGTGGAGGGATGGTCAATTATCATGATTCTCTTTTATTATGTAGGATGTCTTTTACCATAATGAAGCAAATTAGATAAATTTATGTTTTAAAGCAAATGTGTTTGCACTTAAATGATAACATGTTTTATATATATGGTTCGAAAAAAGGAATAGACTGACTAGGAAAAAAGGAAATCTGACCTAGTGTTTAGGCAAAATTAATTTAAAATTAGTAATGAAAAATCATTCATGTTTACTTATCTTCTGAATTTTTTATACTTAAAAGGGCTTCAACCCAATTGCAAATGTTTAGCATTTATTCCATTTAAATTCAGTAAATTTTTCTTCTATCAAAATATTTAAATAAAATTATGTTTATATTACTTGGTTGGCAATAGAAAAAAAGGCATAGATGTTAATAAGTATGAAAATCACATATTCTAAAGCAAAATATTGATAGTTTTATTCTCTAATCATTAAAAATATGTTTATTTTTAATTATTTGCTGGAATGTGTGATTAGTTAAGGAGGGATAGTTCAAGAAACCTTGAATTCAAGAGTGTGGCATTAGGTGTTTGTTCAGCAAGTAATCAGGAGTCATTGAATCCTTTGAGCAAGGAGGTGACTTTCAGAGCTATAAATGCAATGACAGTTTGTTAAGAAAATATACTATAAAATATGTAATTTATATTAATGACAAAATCCAAATGAGAAGTAGTAGATATCAGAAGTTTTAAGGTCAGTGAGAGTGGAGAGGCTGTGAAAGACAGGAGCATGGAAGAGAGATAGTAGGACTTTAACAGTTGCTTGGACATGGAACATGGTGAAGAAGCAAGAGTCAGAGGTGACTGAAGTATTTTGATGATAACAATTTTCTTTTAGAATCCAAAATATCCTAGCTATGTCTCTTTCGAATGCATGGCATCTGGATACATTTGAGATACCTGAACTTTATTCTGACTGACCAAGTTTCCAGAAATGATCAAGAACTATGTCATTGAAAAGAGAGAAACCAAGATGGCAGCATAGGTAAACACCTACAATTGCTGCCTCGCACAACCACTTCAAAAATACAACTAAAAGACAAAACGGACATCACCCAGAACCACAGGAAGGCTGACTGAATGGAAATTCTACAACTAGAAGGAAAGAGAAAAGCACACTGAGACTCAGAGGAGGTGTGGAAGTAAAGTGCAGAGGTAGGGAGGCATGTGCGAAAAGGGCTGGCAACTGAGGACGGGGTATCTTTTTCAATCAGAAGGGAGACACAAGCTCCCAACAGCTCTGAACTCCAGTTCTGGGCAAGTCTCTGGGGATCCAGACTCATAAGGGGAAAAACTGGACTGTCTAACATCAGGAGGATCTCGAGGGCAGCTTTCTCACAGAGATGCTTGCAATGATTACCGATTGCCATGGGACAATGAGACCCAGGGCCTCTTAGGGCAGTGCTGAGGATCAGCCATAGCTCTTTGCTTCACCCAAGCTGTGTGCAGAGGCTTTTTCATAGGAATGACCTGACCTTTTGCAATCTACAATTACCTAACAAACTGCAGCTGGGTCAGACAGACCCAGAACATCCAAAAGAAGGCCCAAGACCCCACAGCAGCTTTCATTGCTTCACAGCTGGGCCTCATATGGGCACCTCCAAACCCCAAACAAAGAAGAGGAATCTGCAGATCTCTCCGTAGCTCATTCTGGGTAGCCCCAGGCAGAGACTAAATTAGAACCTCCTTAGAGATCCAAGAGCCAGTGTACCCAGTGGTCAGAATGGGACCATCCAGATTACAGCTCCTCAGGTCCATAAGGGACACACTCAGGGGGCAGATTCAGTGAGCACCAAAGCCCCACATATCTTGCCCCATAAGGGTGTCTCCAGCACAGAAGTTCTCCCACCGTAGACACAGCTGATTCTCACAGCCAATTGGCCTGGAGGTCAATTCCTCCCAGTGATACCTACAACAATCAAGGTTTAACTACAACAAGACTGTGCACAAAACCCACATAGGGGTGCACCAAGGGTGTGTACCTCAGGTAATTGGGGAGGCTGAGCCACTGGGCCCTATAGGATACCTGGTACAGAAAGCCACTCTATTAACACAGGGAAGCAGCCAAAATCTGGAGACAAAGAAACAGATCACAAATGACAGAAATGGAGGAAAGCAAACTACTGGATATAGAGTTCAAAACCACGGTTACAAGGTTTTTCAAGAATTTTCTAGAAACCACTGATAAAATTAGTGAGACCCTCCATAAATCTAGTGAGACCCTTGAGGACATGAAAAAAGACCAACTAGAAATTAAGCATACACTGACTGAAATAAAGAATATTATACAGAGATACAACAGCAGACTAGAAGACTGCAAGAATCAAGTCAAAGATTTGAAATATAAATAAGCAAAAAACTCCCAGCCAGAAAAGAAAAAAGAAAAAAGAATCCAAAAATATGAAGATAGTGTAAGGAGCCTCTGGGACAACTTCAAGCACACCAGCATCCGAATTATGAGGGTTCAAGAAGAAGAGAGAGAGCAAGAGCCCTGACTGGTTTGGCTCAGTGGATAAAGTGTCGGCCTGCTGACTCAAGGGTCCTGGGTTCGATTCTGGTCAAGGGCATGTACCTTGGTTTCAGGCGCATCTCCAGTGGGGAGTGTGCAGGAGGCAGCTGATCGATGCTTCTCATCGATGTTTCTGGCTCTCTATCCCTCTCTTTCTCTCTGAAAAATCAATGGAGTATGTTTAAAAAAGAGAGAGAGAGAGAGAGAAAGAGAGAGCAAGATATTGAAAACCTATTTGAAGAAATAATGACAGAAAACTTCCCCTACCTGGTGAAAGAAATAGACTTATAAGTCCAAGAAGCACAGAGAACTCCAAAACAAAAGGAATCCTAAGAGGACCACACCAAGACACATTGTAATTAAAATGCCAAGGGCAAAAGACAAAGAGAGAATCTTAAAAGCAGCAAGAGAAAAACAGTTACCTACAAGGGAGTACCCATAAGATTGTCAGCTGATTTCTCAATAGAAACTATGCAGGCCAGAAGGGAGTGGCAGGAAATATTAAAAGTGATGAATAGCAAGAACCTACAACCAAGACTACTACCCAGCAAAGCTATCATTCAGAATTGAAGGTCAGATAAAGAGCTTCACAGATAAGAAAAAGCTAAAGGAGTTCATCACCACCAAAACCAGTGTTATATGAAATGCTGAAAGGTATCCTTTAATAGGAGGAAGAAGAAGAAAAAGTAAAGATAAAAATTATGAACAACAAATACATATCTATCAACAAGTAAATCTAAAAATTAAGTGAATAAATAATCTGATAAACAGAATAAATTGGTGAATATAATAGTATCAGGGGCATAGAAAGGAGTGGACTGACAATTCTCAGGAGGAAAGGGGTGTGGGGGTGTGGGAAGAGACTGGACAAAAATTGCACACCTATTGATAAGGACAGTGGGGCGGGTAAGGTCAGAGGGTGGGGTGGGAAATGGGTGGAGGGGAGCTATGGGGTGAAAAGAGAGGAACAACTGTAATAATCTGAACAATAAAGATTTAATTTTTAAAAAAGAAAAACTGTAAAAAAAAGTGAAAAAAAGAACTGTCATTGAATTCATTTCCATTGAGAGTACCTTTAAATAAATCAATTTTCTCATTAAAGTGTGATCTATGAAAAGATTGGATTTTGGAGATTTGGATATGATTTATTGCTTCAATAAATAGCTGTTGTAGGTGGGGTGAGGGTAGTACCATTTAGAGTAGCATTTTACAGATGTTTAAAACTTTGATTCTTTGCTATCCTCACATATGTGGTGATGCTTCCCCATCTCCTTCTCACTTACACACTGAAGGCCAGAAATTATAAATTGGTTTTTAAGACCAGAAATTATAAATTGGTTTTTAATGACCTTTAAGGAAGGAGAGGACTGCTTCTCTCTTTCTCAAACAGATCAAGTTAGTACTTCCTTACTACTTCACTATTCATAGCTTCTGCAAAAACAAATAGTCTGAAAATGACCCAATTACCTTCTACTTACAATTGCAATTTTTTAAAAGTTTTTTTTATTGATTATTTATAGACAGAGGAATGGAAGGAGAGGAAAAAAATCTATGTCTGAGCAAAGCATTAATTGGCTGCTTCCTGCACAGCCCCTATTGGGGATGTAGCCTGCAACCTGGGCATGTCCCTGAGAGAGAATCAAAGTAGCAACCTTTTGGTGCATGAGATGCTGCTGCTCAACCAATTAAGCCATGCTGGTCAGGGAAAGATTCTCTTTTAAATGACCAAGAAGTGTGAATGCTTGATGCCTACTGTGTCATATTGTTTAAATGATATGATTTGCTTCTACCCTTGTTGAGTTCCACACAAGTATACATACATACATACTCTTTAAACCAGAGGCTTCAATGTCCCTAAAAAGAAACACTTTACCCAAGTATAAAATTCCCCAAAGAATTATAATTTGCATCTACCACCTCAAAAAAGTCTACCTTTCAGTGTAATTACCAATTTTATTAAGAATATTTTATATTTTTGATAAGCAAATATAGTCATGATACATAAAACATTTGCCCAGGATTCCTTCCTTAGTGTTACTTACTACACAATGGACAAAGACTCATAAAAATATTTTTTGTAGAGTAATTTTTGTTACATTATCAGAGCTGTTTGTAGCTAGATCATGGAATTGTGTTGTGATATAGAGCTAGTCATTATAGAGATCTTAGTTAAGATACTTTTCTAGTAGTATAATAATGCGACGGAGCCTGATGGCATTTTAGGAGAAAAATCAGAAGTCATTTATGGGGTTAAAGACTGTTTTTATACTCATAAAATATGATGCTTGAATGTGTAGACAGGTGAGTAGGCTGTAGGTGACTATAGATTTTTTTCCATTTCCTAACAACCTGAGAACTTAGGATCACCAATGGTTATGTTTCTTTATGGTAAGCATAGTACAAGAAGAATAACTGAAAGTCTTATAACAAAGTTTAATGTAAAAAACCTTAATGGTGAAGCAGACACGATAGTTATGTACATAATGGAAAATAATTTAATATAGGAATTTTTGCTTGAGTTAGATTATTTGCTTCTATAAGCTCCATAAGTGAGATTAGCTTGATAGAACTATCTTAAGTGTGATTTCCAGAATCATTGGGTTAATAATCTATCTTCTGATTTTTCTTTTTGTATTGCCTTCTCCTGTCTTAAAAATACTGGTCATCGTATTAAAATATTGATTTGATTAAATCATATTAAACATTCTATTAAGACGTGATTGATTTGATACTGAAATTCTTACCACATTCATTGGACTACTTAGATATGCCTCTAGGTCATTGCAAAATCAAGGTTGAGATTTATCATAATTATTAGAGGCTTCAAAGATATAGAATCAGTGGGGCTCTTAGAGCTGCCACTTATAATTCTTAAAACATGGAATGCAATTGACTATTATTTTGTAATTTGAAAGTCTTAGTCAATTTTTCTTGTTTCCTTTTTAAAGAGAAATAAACATTCCCCTAAGACCTGATCAGGAATTTTTGACTTTGTGAAGTTGAATATAAGTGGGAAATTTTTCTATGTTTCTAAGACAGAAAAGGATAGGATTTTTACCTCTTGATTAATGATTCTCCTGTTCCCCAAGAGAGTTATCACAGTGATTTCTAATTGGTTTTGAGTTTATGGAATCTGGCTTTATAATAAACTCAAATTAGATAACTTGGAGGTTTGAATATTTAATGAACTGAAATTTTAGGTAGGTGATACCAGAATTCTTTAATATGCTTTTCCATTGAAATGCTGCATAGCACAATCATCAAATTTCAAAGTTGGTGAGCTAAGGGTAATAGAAGTAAAATGACACCTTGGTTAACAAATCCTCTGGAAGCAAAAGCTCCTTTAAAGAAAGTTGGCCTGGGTGTTGGAGCTCCCATTCCAGTTTCTTCATTTCTGGGTTGAAGAATAAGAAGGCATGTTCCCTGTCTTAGGTATTGTTAAACTTCTCAGTGGGAAAGGCTGGTGCTTGCTGAAGGGTGGATCATCCTTCTGGAGAACTAATATGCAGCCAGAGGATTAGAATTATTTCCTGTGTGCCCTGGGAAAGGGGCTAGTAACAGTGATGGAAACACAGTCTGTTTTTCCCAAACTACAAGTACATATTGCATCTCCCTCCCACCACTACCACTTGCATACTCTCACCATATACAGCTTCTAAAAGTTATCTATATATCTATCTATTTTTTCATCAAAATATTAGCAGAAATGTGAATAAGAAACAGGATATAAACCAAGCTTCTAAACAGAAGAATTTTCTGGTATAGATGAGGCTTGATGTACTTTAATTGGTGTATGGATTTTAAAAGATGAAGGAAGACAAAAGTTTTTAAATATTGCAGATAGAGGGAGCAAACATTAATTTTAAAGGCTTTCAGGAACAGGTTTGAGATATTCAGTGCAAATGCTTTATGGTTTGGATAATTAACTTTCATCCTGTTATAGTTATCTAATGGAATATCATTTGTCATTCCATTTGTTTAGCTCCATTTCCTCATCTGTGTCATAGTGCTATTTCTGTGATTGTGATGGGTGACTTTGGAATTCAAAATCTGTTCTTTTAAATTTTGATATCAGTAATGTAAAGTTCTCCCTAAATTTGACCTGAGCTACAGCGTAAGATATGCTATCTTCCATGCCCCATAAATACTGGGAGAATGATAAGAGATTTTTAGCACTGGTATTGTTTTTATGGAAGTAGTAGTAAACATGGCTGATTTAAGCTGAATTGATTCAACCAGAAAATGACTTGTCTTTAACAGAATGTGTCTCTCTGAGATCCAACTTGTATCTATAAATTAAGCATGGAAATGTCATTTGCTTTATAGTCTACTCTGCTATTTTTCATTTTTACGCTTGTAATGGGAACAATGTGAGCTCTGGAATCAGACTGGAGTTCAAATCATAGTTACCAGACTCATGGTGAGGCCTTAAACTCTCTTCAGTTTCCTGTCTTTAAAATGGGATTGTTATGAGGATTAACTAGTGCAGAGAATGTGTCTGGCAAAATGCCTAGCACACAGCAGGTGCTGGGTAAATGATCTTATTCCTGTGTTAAAACTGACATCAGCTATTTATTAATGTGATTTTATTTTAAATATGTCAGGCATATACATGTAAGGAAGCTTCTTTACTTTGGAAAATCATTTGAACTTTTTTTCTCTTTTTTGTGGCTCTGGTACTGCTGCAGCAGAAAAGAAAGCACTGGAAAGATGAGCAGCTATTTTATATCATGTCTACGAAAGACTTCCATTAGTGAATTCAATGCAAGTGGACAATAATATACAGTTGGCTCTCTGTTTCCTCACCTTTGTCATCCTCGGGTTCAATCAACCATATTTTCAGTCTAAATCCATATTTTTGATCAGAGGTTGGGAATCTGAGATTGGGGAGGGGGGCGCTGACTATATGCATTGTTCGACCCCATTTTATATAAGGGACTTAAGCATCTGTGGATTATGGTATCTGGGTGGGGATGAGTGTCCTGGAACCAATCCCTGAAGATACTGACAGACAACTGTATTTAAGTCATTAAAAATACAAATAAGTAACCAAAGCTTTATCTTTCTTAGTTCCTTTCAGGCAAGCACCTCATTAAGGAGCTACATCCTCCACAGTTTCTTAAACAGCAATTAATTTATGTCTTATAAAGAGAACTTGCTGTGATATTTGTAATTTCCTTGTGCAATGATACTGTAAATGACATTTTAGTTAGGACATATCTTTCAGTATTTTAAGTTTTAACTTTGTTGTGTCTTGCTTTTAATGAAAACACCAAACTTATTTTATACATATTAATTTCATGAGTTGGAAATTTCCTTTCTGATTTTTAAAATCTTTCCCTATTTTTTTCTTAATGGGAAGTTAATTGAGAGAGAGGGAGAATATAATTCAGTTTTTGTTTGGGAGGTGTATAAAGGAGAGTTCAGATTCTAAATGTTGTGATGTAGGAAGATTATTAATACCTTTGGAATTCAATATAGTATGCATAATTTAAATCTATAGAAAAATCAATGGAAAATTATTTTTACCATCTTAAGTTTTTAAATTATTTCTCAAGAATGGAAAGAAATATCTTGACAGATTTAGCACTGAAATTCAAATGAGTATGGGAACAGGTGGCTAAATGTCTCCTCCACCTGCCATGCAACTTTATCGCAAGAAATGTTTCATTTCTCAAATGCTGCTGCTAGCAGGCACTTCTCTGATACAGAGCAGAAAACCAAATGGAGGGGGAGTACTTCTTTGAAGAAAACCTTTTTCTTGATTTTCTTTTTAAATTGTGAGTGTGAGAAATATGTACTTTGTTTTTCTGGGGGAAGGGTGGTGGAAAGCATGAGTCAGGGCCTTGATTAGCCAAGCAGATTTGTTATACACCATTTGTTGTATACCATTCATGGCTTTTATTTTTAATTTTATTGTTTGTTTTGTTTTGTTAGTGTTGCGGTTCTTGTATAGCAACCCATTGGTACTGACTTTCACTACGATAACATTGCTACTCTGGGCAATAACAATATTTGTATAATACTTTTGACACTAACTCAAACTCCTATTCTTTTGTTACAGTGGAATTATGTTATTAGAATGCATTGTTAGGTTTAACCACTTTGTAATGTAATGGTTGCAAGCAAAAATACGTGCTATGAAACTAATAGTGAACTAACTAGAGAAGAGTTAAAGGTGTTGTTCAAATACTTTTACCTTCTTAGCTTTTCTGATTAATTTATGTTCCCCTTCAGAAATTAACATAAAAACAGGAAAGTAAAGAAAATAACTTGATAACTACTTTGTTAGGCTTAATTTGTATTGTTTTTTCTGAGTGTAAACAGCTCCTACTAGCATATTTTATTCACACAACTGTTAATGTTGCCCTAATCAGTTTTGCTTGGTGGATAGAGCATGGGCCTGCGGACTGAAGGGTCCCGGGTTCGATTCCGGTCAAGGGCATGTACCTTGGTTGCAAGCACATTCCCAGTAGGAGGTGTGCAGGAGGCAGCTGATCAATATTTCTCTCTCATCTATGTTTCTAACTCTCTACCCCTCTCCCTTCCTCTCTGTAAAAAAATCAATAAAATATATATTTTAAAAAAGAACTGTTAATGTGCTGCTCTATATTTGGTGTGAGAAGTTAACATACCAGAGCATGCATAGCATGTAACTTCTCTACTAAGAAAAGGCAAGCATTTCATGTGTTTTCATGCTAATAATTTTAAAAAGCACTAAAATGTCCTCTTTTCATTGATAATGAAATGTGACTTCACCTGCCTTTCTGTATAGCACTAAACTGGTGCCTGAAATGATAGAAACCAAGAATCTGAAGTGCGCAGTTTATGACTTATGAAGTTGATACCTTATTTTTTAAACACAAAAGTACTCATTTCAGTGGATCTTACAGGAGTAATTTTTTTTTGGTATGTAGATTGATGACTATTGGATTTGAGGCCTTGAGGCCGAATGATACAATTGTGTGATACTTTTCCCTTCTCCAAATAGGATGCCACCAAACATGATTGCTGTAGTGAATTCTAGGCATTTATAGTTCTTTATAGAATGCCTGCTATTCTTTACAGAACTATTCATTGTAGAAAACATATTTGAACCAGGTTGACAGAGAACTTTTGCTTTAGCCCACCTACCAGGTGGTACACATAATACACAATCCTCTACTGTCATGGTGTTCACTATAAAAGGAAAATGATTGTACATTTGATGGTTTTGAAATTTCCATTAAAAAATCCATTTGGGTGAGCAGAACCATACAGACAGCATGGGCTTAATACATGTTTGTACTAGCAATGTTAGAGTATATCTTCCACTCTTATTTTTTGATAACTTTACATGTTCAAAGATGGAATCTTAGCTTTAATTTGCATATTCTGGAATACTAATAAGGTTGAGATTTTTCTGTTAACCATTTGTACTTTTATCTTCATGAATTTTTCTGCTTGTATCATTTACATGTTTCCCTTGGGAGTAATTTTTAAAATATGGAAGTTTTTGAGTTAAGGTTACAATGTTAGCACCACCCTATTAGCACATGTCAATTGCTTAGACTTTCTATTTCTTTTGTCTTCAAATAGCAGTACAAAGAAATGTCATAGTGTGTGTATGTTCAGTTTGACCACCTTTGCAATGCTTTCACTAAAATGATCAGAGTGTCTTCAAAAAAGTAATGGTTCTCTTTGACCAAATACAGTTCACTGATTCATGTATACTTTGTGATAGATTGCTTTTGCACTCTGTGGTTGGTCATTATTTAGAAAATAAGATGTGTTCAGTCTTGGTGTGATGGGTGGGTGTGACCTGGTGGCAATATACAAATGTTGTAGGAAAAAGATTTGATTTTTAGAAAGAAAATTGAACACAATCTCTTCTGTGATTAATTTTATAATGTTGATGGAATTATTTGCGCAGGATTTGCTTGATTCTAAATTAGCACATAAAAGTGAACCCAAATAATTGTTTTAAGCAGAATTAAATTATTATTCCTACATGAGTTTACATAGAACAAAAGCTTTCCTGCATAATTCTTATAAACTTCCAAGCCATTATCTACTTATCTACTATAAACACTTGACTTTTCAAATTGACGGGCCATTAATTAATAATATGAAAGCCAGCCATATTGTCTTGCCAAGAAAGAACAGAGGTATTTTATTGTTAGGTAGTCTTGGAAGAGTTGCAATTAATAATCTTACTGTGTCTTTTACTGCCAGCATTACCTCGTGGATTCAACTCTTGGCTGGGAATTTATTTTGAAATGAAATTGCTTTAGAAAAAATTTCCTGAGGATTTTAACCCCTCTGTATCAAGATTTCTTAACCCTGGCACATTTGATATGTTTGATGTGGAGATGTTTAGCAGCATCCCATCAGACAGTAACCCCTCCCCCTTACACCAATGAAAAATGTCTCTAGACATTGCCAGACATTGGTCCCCTTTCCCCTATTGAGAACCATTGATCTTTATATTGCTTTTAACCATATGACGAAAAAAATGACTTAAAATGTTATTTGTTTTTGTAATTACTCAGGTAATAATTCCTCTAAGGATAGATTGATAGAATTGTGACCTGGGGGTTGTAGAGAGAGTTCACATCCTTGCAGTGTTGAAGACCAGTGCTCTTCACATCCAGTAAACTTAATGAAAAAGAGATAGAAGAGAATATTGAGTCTGCTGAGAAGGTTGAAATGACATGTACTATTACTGGTGCAGAAATAATATGAAGTATTCTGAATGTTAAAAAGTCAAACAATGTTGATAAAAAGTCATGAAGAAGATGGTTTATTGAAGGCGTCTTCAGCTTTTGAAGTAATTAATTAGAAAGCTAGTGGTATTATCTTGCCAAGAAAGGGCTGCATCTTTATATTCTGCTTTTCAGTTTTAAGAGCAAGAAATAAATGGCAAGCAAATAATTGCTATCTGTAGTTTGTTTTTTAAAAGCAATTTTCAGAATATGTCACAGGGGTAATGTGGTTTTAGCTGTACTTCTGTCCCAGTTATATCTATGGTTTTATAAAAATTATAATTGCTGGTCATTTAAAGCACTGCAAGCTAAGGAGATGTCTTTGGAATGATCCACAGAAATGAGATTCTGCATTCATTCAAATGACATATATTAAACTTCTCGTGTGCCAGGTTCTGTGCAGGGAATACAGAAAATAATAAGACATTCTGCTTGACTGTCCCATTAAAATAATTCTGGTTGAATGGAAACTTTCTAGTTAGGAATACCACTCACCATCTGTCTATTACCCATTTTTCCAGTTGATTCTGTAATGTTAAATGTCTTTTGCAAAAGCTCTTAAAAGTGTGTGTGAGTGTGTGTATAGCATATATCATGTATATACTTTACTTCTTCTAAACCTATTTCCGAAACTAGAGGAAAGCTATATTCATTTTCTTTAATGCTTGTTAAGTTTTTATTTAAATTATTCTCTTTATTAAATATCCATGAAAGTTGAATAAAACATGGTCCTATATTATTTATTAATTTTTTATTATACTGTGGCTCTAATATCATTAAGGAAAATTGATGTTGCCCTCAAGGCCAGAAGTTTTGCTAATTATTGCTGGTTGGTGACAGAATTTAAAAAGCAGGATCTTTATTAAAAGTCCAAAAGAATCTTAAAACTTTTTTGTTAAAACTGATCAACTTAGATTACAGATATGATAGGGGAAAAAGTGAAATCTTTATGATATTGGATAGACTGGAATTAATAAAACAAATAATTCAACGTTTAAGCAGCTAAAGATAAGTGGGAAAATTAGAGTTCTAGCACTTGAAAATCCATTCTTCCTTCATGATTTCTAATGTCAATCTTAGCAGTCTACATTATGAATACACAGACCCATTCAGAGCCATGAACTTCCTCTTCTTTAGGCAGGTGATTCAGAGACAATTTTAGCAATGTATACCTAAGGAAATACAAGCCAGCCTGGTCTAAGGAATAATAAAAGGTTGTACCATGATGATTGTTTTTTAGTGTAACCTACCTGAGGTAACTATGAAATATTTTGATATATTCTCTGTTGACTACTTTTCTCCAATCTTTTAAAACATTTTTCATTGCCTCTAAAAAATACTGATATAATATACATGAATATAACTTGTATTTATTATTTTTATTATTTCTTTCTTTGAAAAAATAGAATTGGCACTACACTGTGACTATTTATCTAAATGATCCCCAAATGCTGTAAGAGATATTCTTAGAAAACAAAATATTTTAACATGCAAAAATTTTTATTCCTTTTGGGTTGATTGGAACTATAACTAATAACAGAAGAGGAAATAATGTTGTAATGTATCACAGTTAATCTTTGCCTTTTATTAATGGGGCTGTTGGAGTTTAGAAAAAGACTAGATTTACATTCAAATCCTATCGGAATCACTTTAAAAATGTTGTGACCTTAGGCCAATTGTTTTTTAACTCTTTTGTAGCTCATTTGTCCTATACTTAATAAAAAGGACAATCAGAGTGCCTATTGCAATGGATATTTTTAAGGATATTTTTAAGGATCATGTGTGTAAATTTCTTGGCAAGTGCCTAATGCATAGTGACTATTCAATAAATGATTTTTTTTTTATGTTTCTAAAAGTAGATATCCCAAATTTATTTTAACTGTGAATAGCATAATTTGATTGTTTTGCTACCTATACAGTGGAACAAATACCAAAAGCAATTACTCTGACACTAAAAAAATGAACCCCTCTGTGATTATAGTTTTGAACCAGCTTGTAGGTTATTTTATTAGGTCTCATTTATCTTTACTGACCTTGGGAAGCTTTTTGCAAAAAAAAAATATGTTTTTCTTCTATAATGTTAGAGTGCTATAAGCCTTTTAAAATTTATTGAAACAAAATTCAGTATATTCCATAGACAGATGATTAGTGCCAGATTATTTCTTGAAATAATATCATTACTGTGAATTATGTGACAACTTTTAATTTTCCTCTCTTTCTGATTTAAACAAATTTTTAGATCTCTCGTGGAAGAGGAAGACCAACACATGAAATTGTCACTTGGAAGCAGCGAAATGGGCCTCTCATCCCATTTGCAGTCTTCCAAGGCAGGAGCGACTCGCATCTTTACCAGCAATACCCACAGTTCTGTAGTGTTACAGGTATTCTAAACTGTCCTTTTTCTAGTATTTAATGGCTTTAGAAAGCACTCGGTTTTGTGTGGTGTGGGATGTCAATAGAGGGAAAGGTTGTGCACGTTTGAGGGTGGGGTTATATGCAAATTCTCTGTACTTTCTGCTCAGGTTTGTTGTGAACCAAAAACTTCTCTAAAAAAAAATAAGGTTTATCAATTTAAGAAAAGCAAACAAACAACAGAGGAGAAACTTTGAGGGGAAAATTGCATACCTTCCTGGTGTTAAAAAAATCCCCAGAGTTCATTCTTTGCTTTGTTTGTGTAAAGGAAGTCTTGCTCTCATTCCGCTTTATTAGAGAATGTTGTATCTGGCAGCATTAACTTTCCATTATATTGCAGCCAAAATAAATATCACAAAGTCTCTACACTAAATGTTCTAGTTCTTCATGCACAACTTATTTTATTGTCACTTTTATCATAGTTCTAAGGTTTTATTTATTTGGTGTCTCAACTCACATTGGCAATGTGAGGACTGCTGGATGCAATACACTGATAGATGTAAAAAGCAATAACTCACATCAAAGGAGAGGGCAGAAAAAGAATAGAGAGTCAAAAAGAATACATAGAACTATAATATGGAGTTATTTAGTGCAGGGACTTTGTGAGTCCAAGCTCTTCTGACCCTTTTGGATACTCCCTGACCTCTGTGGGCATTGCTGAGTTAGAGAATCATATAATACAGGATGTCCATAAATGTCTTCTAGATATAGTTAAATTATATTAGTGTTCTCTGCTTAGTAAGATAAGGAAAACAAATCTTTCTACATATGTTTTTAAAAGAAATAGGTGAATTTCATGTATATATCTTGTCAGGAACCATTATAATAAAGCAAAATATAGTATAAAGCATGGTATTAGCATAATATATAGATAACATAGTGAGGGAAGAGGCTTGTCTTTGCTGTGTGGCCTTGTTGTATTGTTATTTTTCTGGGCTTCATTTTTCTTGACTCTCAGATATGACTCTTGACAAGATCTTTAAATTCCCTTCTAGTTCCATCTGTGTGATTCAGTGAAATCACATTTTCCCAATGTTTCAATTTCTAATGGAGCTGAGTTTTAGAGTTCATAGTTCTGTGGGTATCGTCAACAGAAATGTGAGGGTCAGGAAGGAAACAATTTCTATCTCCCGGCATCTTAAGTTTATGTAAATGGTTTAATTGTTGGTTTTGGAAGGCTATAGATGGAGAGAATAATGGGTCAAGCAGATAGGAGAACCATGAGAGGAAAGAATTTTTGTTATATTAAAGTACTTTCTCTAAAGAAAATACAAAGAGACTGACTCATATACTCCTCCACTATACTTCTGCCCTATCAATGACCTTAGTCATGTGTTAATGACAATTTCTATGGTTCTGCTAATTTTTAAAATTTACTTTAAACCAAATAATGAAAGACACTGCAGTGTAATGACACAGATTTAAAGCAGTGGTTCTCAAATTTTAGTGCATATCATAATCACTAGGAGGATGGCTGTTAAAATAGTGTGAAGTGCTCCCCACCCCCAGTTTTCTGAATCAAAAATGGGGGGGGTGTCCAGAAATGTGCTTTTCTAGTAAGTTCTCAAGTGATACCAAAGGCCTGAGAAACATACTTTTAGAATCACTGTTCTAGAGGCTAAGTATGCCTTCCACTAAGAGAAATGACATCTCCCTTTCTGAAACCCTTATATCATATGGAGATAAGATAATGTTATAATGGGGAAACAATGGAAGTACTTTAATTATCCATCCATAGGAAAATGGCTACTTAAAGTATGTTGTGTCAATTATGTAATAATGTGCAGTCACTGAAAAGATCAAGACAGATCTGTGTGTATTGGATAGATTATATCAAATGAAAAAAGTAACAGGATAGATGTGGTATATTCATACAATTGGGATATTATTTAGCTATATAAAGGAACAAAGTACTGATACATGCTACATGTGGATCAACCTTGAAAACATTATTCCACATGAAAAAAGTTAGACACAAAATACCATATGATATGATTCCATTTATATGAAATGTCCAGGATAGGGAAACAATAAAGGCAGAAAGTGGACTAGTGGTTGCTTAGGGCTGGGGAAAATGCGAGGCTACAAGGGTGATAGCTTAAGGGTATAGGGTTTCTTTCTGAGGTGATGAAAATATCCTACAATTTATTGTGAAGATGGTTGCACATATTATCTGTGAATATACTAAAAACACTGAATTGTACAGTTTTAATGGGTAAATGGTGTGGTATGTTAGCTACATCTCAATAAAGCTGTTAAAGTAGTAACAGGTCAACATATATTGTACAATTCCATCTATTTGTAGAAAAATATACAATATGCGTACATATACATGAATGTAAGAGCAGGAGAACCTGATGAATGATGTCTTGCACTTTGTGCTCTGTATAACCCTGCACTGTTCAATTTGTTTTACAATGGAAATACTTTTGCACATTACCTTTGTAATTAAAAAAAAACAAACAACTATTATATATATATATATATATATATATATATATATATATATATATATATATAATAGTTGACAAAACAAGTGTAGCTGTGTCTTAGAACCTTAGCTCTGTCATGTTTTAGCTTGGCCTTTGTTGGTCCAGGCTGATTGTAGGCACAGTGATGTGAAAATAACCTGAGAGTTTGTATTAAGTAAAGACAATCTTTTCTAAGCTTATTTTTTAATGTATTAATATTTTCTGTGGTGGCATAGAGCTACCAATTTATATTTCTTTTGAAAAAAATTATATACTCTTTAAAAGTCTATTGAAATTATGTTCTCACAAATGGAGATTATTTAAGTACAAGCAGTAACAGGAACCTTTTTTGGTATCTAATCTTAGGTGTGTTGTTGTCAAGGGAACAAGCTAGAGAAGTGTTTAATGTGTAAATGCTATCATTGTTTTAAAATTAGCAATCACACAAACTCCAGCTTCAAAAGGCATTGAAAGTAGCTGTCAGGGGAACGGATCCATGGGGAAAGGCTGTTTTAAGAAGTCTCATTCTGGCCCTGACTAGTTTAGCTCAGTGGATAGAGTGTTGGCCTGTGAACTCAAGGGTCCCAGGTTCGATTCCTGTCAAGGGCATGTACCTTGGTTGTGGGCACATATCCCATTGGGGACTGTGCAGGAGGCAGCTGATCAATATTTCTAACTCTCTGTTCCTCTCCCTTCCTCTCTGTAAAAAATCAATAAAATATATATTTAAAAGAAGTCTTATTCTGAATGATTACCCATTGCATAACTGTAGCTGGAAAGACAGAAGGACCTGTGTTTAGGCCATAACTGGAATCCTAGTTTTACCACTTACCAGCTAGTTAAGTGACTTTGGGAAAGTCATTTATCCTCTTTAGGCCAGCGTCCTTATCTGTAATACGGGTAAGAGATATGAGGATTAAATGTGACAATTTACGGGAAAGTAAGGTGCATGATTTATTTTCCTTGCATCTGAGCCAAACAGGGAAGGTGTCAGAGAAAATGTAGCTGATCAGAAGTGATGGGTTTGCCAAATAAAGTGTCCATTTGGTGGGCTTGATCTGCTCTAACAGATTAGTCATCTCCATTAAACAGGCTTTAGCAAACTAAGCTGTCAAAGAAAGTGCCTGGAAAGAATTTTGATACCTAATAGGCTTGGACCTTGAATAAATCTCAGGAGAATCCAGGATAGAATTAGCAGTGCAAAAGACTTACTCAAGTAAGGAAGATTAAGTAAGGTTTGCTTAAGTAGTAATTGGTAAAAAGCAAGGATTATTTCATTTTCCTCAATCCTTTCCTACTACTCCAGCTGTGGGTATTATGGACAACTTCCCTCCTTTGACTTCATTCTGTTACCCAGGTTGTCATCATCTTACTTTTACTACCCCGTCATATGGTAGGTACTCCATTGAATCAAACCCTTCCTAGCACCTTCATGGCTTAAAAGCATATGAGCATAATCAATGGACACAAGACACTGAGGGGTAGGGGGAGGGGGAAGTCAAGGGGGAAAAATGGAGACTTACCTAACACTCTTTCTAATACTTTAAGCAATAAAACAAAATTTAAAAAAAGTAATAGCTTTATGAGATAAAATTTATATAGCATGTATTCATCCATTTAAAGTGTACAATTTAATGGTTTTTACTTATTTATTTATAATATACATACATTTAAATGTCTTTGATTTTTTTTTAGAGAGAGAGAAAAGGAAAAGGAGGGAGAGAGAGAGAAACACCTGTATGCACCCAACAGGGGATGAAACCTGCAACCTGGGCATGTGCCCTGACCAAGAATCAAACTGTCAACATTTTGGTGCATGGGTTGATACTAAACCAATCACACTGGCCAGGGCCAATTCAATGGTTTTTAATATATTCATAGTGTTTTTCAGATATCACCACAATCCATTGTAGAACATTATCATCCTCTCAAAAACAAACCTGTATCCATTAACAATCACTCCCCACTTATACTCTAACCCCTTCTCCAACCCCAAACAACCATTAATCTACTCACTGTCTCTGTAGATTTGCTTATTCTGAGCATTTCATATAAATGGAATTATACAGTATGTGGCCTTTTGTGACTGATTTCTTTTACTTAGCATAATGCTTTCAATGTTCATCCACGTTATAGTATGCATCAATACTTGTGAACTTTTTATGGCTGAATAATATTCCATTGTATGGATATACCACATTTAAAAATTTATCCATTAATGGACATTTGGGATATTTCAAATTTAGGCTATTATCAATAATATATGTACAAGTGTCCGTGTGGACATGTTTTCAAAGATATTTTATGTACACCTAGGAATGGAATTGGTGGTTCATATAGTTATTCTATGCCTAATTTTATAAAAAGAGAACTTCTAAAGTGTTTTCCAAGGTGGTTATACCATTTCACATTCCCTTGGGCAGTGTATGATGGTTCCAACTTTTCCATTTTATTGCCAACACTTATTATGCCTTCTTTATTGTAGCCATACTAGTACGTGTGAAGTAATATCTTGTGGTTTTTATTTGTATTTTCCTGATTGCTAATGATGTTAAGCATCTTTCCATTTGTACTTATGGCCATTTCTATATCATCTTCGAAGAACTATCTATTCAGATCCTTTGCCCAGTTTTTAGTTTGGTTCTTTATCTTTCTATTAGAGGCCCTTGCATGAATCTGTGCATGGGTGG
>PVJC01031332.1:0-20643 GCA_004026665.1 Murina feae | reverse complement strand
CCTGGTCACAGCTCAAAAAAGAGAACAACATGCAGGGGAGGGCAAGAGTCTGAGAGATCAACATAGAGGGGGTGCCTGCTCCAAGCCTCCACAGTGTGCCTGGTGGCAGGTCCCCAGCAGGTAGACACACACAGGAGGACTGCTCCGAGCCTCAGATGCAGCTGGGGGCAGGTCCTCAGTGGCCACACACACACACACAAAAGGCGCCTGGCAGACTGGGGCCATCATAGGACATCCACTGAGGGGTCCCAGACTGTGAGAGGGCACAGGCCGGACTGAGGGACTCCCTTCACCCCGAGTGCACAAATTTTTGTGCACCGGGCCCCTAGTAGAAAGATAAAGTTGAAAGCATGATTACCGAAGCTAGTCAACTAGTCACTAAGTTGCCCTGCAGTCCTTACGCTGTTATAATGGAACCCCTATTTCAATGCCTCTCAACCTTGAGCGAGCTCGGAATAATCTGGAGGGCTTGTTAAAATAACTCTTTGAGCCCCACCCTTAGTTTTCCATTTCTTTCTTCAGAAGGGAGCCTGAGAATCTGCATGTGTATGAAGGTCCCAGATGATACTGTACTGCTGGTCTAAGACCACACTTTGTGAACCACTGTTCTGACAAATTATTGTAGCCAAAGATGGAAGCATCACAAATACTTTTAATACTTCAAAATACCTCTAATATTTTTAAATGTGAGGCAATGATACTTTCCTATATCTTTACAAATAGACTGTACTAGATTATGCAAATGTTCTGATAACTTGAGCTGTCTAAATTGCCATTTACATTCAATATTAACCATCCCTGCTCTCTCTTCGTGTGTTGTTGTAATTAAAGATTGCTAATGCCCTGGAATCTGAGAAAATCTGTATATATTTTTATTTGGTTTAAATGGATAATGTGTTAGATAAATGTTAGGTATGAATTAGGGGTAATAGTCCCTTTATTAATACATTTTTTAGTCTTCTGTCATCTGCTTTAACAATGCAGAGATTTCATTTATTCAGTCAACAAATATTTACTGAGCATGCACCAGGCACAGGAAATAACAGGAGTTAACATTACTTGAGATTTACCATGTGCTAGCATCTATGCTCGGTTAATTCTCACAATTATGTGTTGTTATTATCACTTGACAGATAAGGAAACTGAGGCACTGAGAGATGAATAGGATAGGAAAGCAGGGATTCACATTCAGGCCCTGAGACTCCCAAACTTGGGCTCTTAACTGCTACCTCTCTATAGTTTTTAAGGTCTAAGTGAGAAAATTTAGCAATGAGTGATTCAGGGGCATGATGAGGGGAGGCCTGAATATGAATGGAAAACAAAATGGGGCTCCATAACCAACACCTGAGCTTTCGAGGAAGCGAAGAAGGTGTCCTAGACAAAGAGGCGGGGGAGGCTCATAGCAAATGTTTGGCAAGGAGAGGGCCCTGGTAACATTTAAACTGATGAGAAGAGTTTGGGGTGGCTAGAAAGCAGGGAGAAAGAAAATGTGCCGACAATCCCAGGGCCATAGAGCAGTGTGAAATCCATGAAAGGAATACAATTCTAGGACAGAATAATTGTATTTTCCTCCAAACCAACCTATACATCCCTTAATGCTATCCCTAAATATCCAAGGTCAAAACTTCAGAATTATTGGTATTTCTTACTCTATCATCACATCTATTAAATGCTCAAACTAAAGTTTTCTACCTTCATTTCTCTCTCAATCACCAATAGGTGAGAGACCCTAACTGCACACTCGTTCAGATGAGCAACGATGATAACAACAACATTGGCTGAATCCCATTCTGTGTCCTATTCTAAGTACTTTAATGCAGAGTCTCTTAAGTGGACAATAGTCTGATCCCCATATTAGGGATGAGAAATGGGGACTCAAGGGGATATCTTAGGCCATTCAGCCAATCAGTAGATGGGAATCTAACAGGCAATCTTTTAATGAATGGGATGATGCCCAAACACTGAGCACACCGGGCAAAGTTTTTGAAGGTTTCCTTGGTTCCCAATTTTGGATCACTGCAATACTTTATTTGCCCAATTTCATCAACTCATCACTTTTCCTTTCTTTATGGGCTAATAGTGGCCCTCAACCTTCTGGCCCTTAAATATAGCTCCTCATGTTGTGACCCAACCATAAAATTATTTTTGTTGCTACTTCATAACTGTAATGTTGCTACTGTTATGAATCATAATGTAAATATCTGATATGCAGGATGGTCTTAGGTGACCCCTGTGAAAGGGTCATTCAACCACCAAAGGGGTCACGACCCACAGGTTGAGAACCGCTGGAGAAGCTCCCTTAAGGACAGAAGCACATCTTATTTACCCCTGGAATTCATATTGCAGAGCCTTGACTAGGATTAAACACAAATTGGTTGACTGGAAATACAGTAAGAAGGAAACGGAAATTATTATAGAGGAAAGCAGAAATGGAGACTGTATCTCAGCACTAGAACTGTGTTACTAAAAGAATCCATAAAATAGAGCAGTGCATCTTGACTTTTGTATAATAATTTAAATTTAAAAACATAACCCAGGGACTTTGGTTTGCATAGAAAAATCATTCTTTAATTTCTGCTACTTATCCACAATAGCTGCTATCATATTCACTCTTCCTTAAGTACCTTGGTTAATTAAGCATGGGATCGTTTGAATCCAATAGCCAAAGGGAGTACAATAATATATCAATTAAATGAGGTTCATCTAAAATTTCAAACAAAATTTCTTGCATGATTTACGATGTTCAATAATTTGACATCGGAAGATGTGAATTTTTCACTTAAGAAGATAGAAAACTAGGAAGGAATGGGGTCCACATGTTATTGGCGGAGGTGGTCGCAGGGCCTGGTGAACAGGAAGTGCTGAAAACTCTAAGCACAGCAGCTGTGAAGGGAGCCTCCACACCTGTGTGCTCCACTTTTTTTTTTTTTTTTCTTTTCTCAGCAAGAGCACTATTTCTAAGTGAAGGTCAAATCAGCATGACAAACATGGCCGACTTCTGGATCTCAATCCTGCCGGGCAGGAGCAACTTGCTTCTTTGAAATAAAGTCAATCCCACTTGCAGAGACTGTCATTTAATAGCAGGCACACTTGGCAGGTAGAAATTATAAATACATTTGAAATTTTCTCAGCAGGTTTACCCACCAGGGATTGCTGTGATTTTCAGGATAATTTAAAGATAAGGCAGAAGGTCAGAAGAGGAAACCTTAAAGAGGTTAACAAAGAAATGGCAGAATATTCCTTTCTCCTCAAGAAAAGAATGAAGACGTATACATACACAAATACAGGCACACACAGAGCAGAACAGTGTTGTTCTTTCTCTCTAAAGCTCTTTAAAAAGAAATAAAGGCATGAAATAAAGATAAAACCTTCAGTTTTTCAGAATCTTTCCTACATGGAAAGATGGCTTTATCCCACACTTTGCATGAACATTAAAAAAAAAAATTCTGGTCTCGGGGATGGAAAAGAACTTGTAGGTCAGTCTGTCACTGAACAGACCAAACAAACCACCGATTAAGCAGCATAGTTTTCATTTCAAGTACGGACGCAGACTCCCCCTCCGATGCTATTACCAACACTAATCTCCAAGTTCCTTCTGCAAAAAACGTTCCTTATGTGAACACCTCTTTAATAAACTCCCTGTCCGGGGGCCAGGAGATCAAAGGATCTTTCGGGCTGGGATTCTGGAAGGATTATCTCGGATGCACAGTTCTTTTGGTGAAGATACCAGGAAGAGCTAAGTAGTTGTAATGTTATTACATAAATTCCTCTCATTTGATTTTTAACTCAGCTTGCCACGGATGGAAAGAAGGTTGGCTACATGTGCTGCTAAACGTGTGATCCTAACCAACAGCTCTGGAAGGACATGGCCCAGCCAATGTACGACTTCAGCATATGTGGCAGGCCGGAGAAATGACCGGGAAATGGATGCCAAGGCGTTTTGAAGTGACAAAGGGTCACATCCGAGAGGCCATCCTATATTGGGGCTTCCTGTATCACTGCTGACCACACGGTGCCCTGACTGTACGTGTTAAGACTTGACAATAAGCTAGTGATAACAAGGAAACAAGGAAGATCTAACTGTCAGAAAACAGGCAGAGCTGTGCTGCTGAAAGGGGACGAGCTTCTGAAATAGCAAGCCTTCACAAAAGGGAGAGGACAGCTTCTCAGAAAAGAAACACAATCAACACAGTTTGTTGTCTTCAAAGGAGATAGAACGAGACAAAAGCAGGAAGTGCTGTCCTTCCCTCACCCCGCCACGTTTTCAATGGAAAGTCAAGTGTACACATCAATCACAAGGAGGGAGAAGAGGCCGAAGCGATAACATCTTTAATTTTTTTGGAAGAAAAATACAAAGATCTATCACAAAGAACAGCGTCCTTCATTTTGCTCTTTCGACTAGTCCAGCGCATGCCACACTATGAAGTAATTCCCCCTGAAACTCTCCTGCGCACGCCGAGCATGACCCCTCTTTAAACTTGCTGCACAGTTCATGCTCCTTAGCACCTGAGGCAGGCCTTCGGGCTGGGAAGAGAATACTAAGGCACAGTTCTCTAAAACAAAGGTTCTGGGTCCACACTACTGAGGTGCTTCTAAGCCTCAAAGGCCCTTGCTTTGCTGTGGTTACAAAGAATATTGTACATACTTGGATTGTTAGAAGTCAAATAGTTTTAAAAGAGTTGAGATGATTTGCCAGGGAATTCTAAGAGGATGGATACTAACCATATGCCCTCCAAATTTTGTATAAAACTAAAAACAATGAGAACAAATAATTTATTTGCACTCAATCTTGTCGTTGCACAATTAATTTAATATGTTCTCTGGTGGGCTCAGGCTATGATGTCACTTTCTGGGATGGAAATCAAATTTTGCTAAATTCTATTAAATGAAAATGAAATAATATATGCAGGCTGTCCTGAATTATGGACTTGGTTGGTTATAAAACTTGTTTGCAATTCTGTATTTTGGAGACCAAAATACATTATAAAATAATAAAAAAAAATCAATGTTTGAAATAGTGGTTAATCCCAGGCAAAACTGCATACATTTATTTATCTACTCCACAATGAACCTAAAGTATAGTTTTATGTTTACAGTGCTACAGAAGTGGTAATGTACAAGAAGAAATAATTATAGCTAACGTACATCAATAACTTACAATCGGCCATACATTAGGCTAAAAGCTTTGCATGTATTATCTCTCTTAATCCTCACAAAAATCTTAGGTACAGATGAGGAAACTGAGCCTCAGGATGATACCGTAACCAGCGCTAGATCACACAGTAAGTGCTGAATACAGACTTTGGGGACAGGGAGCTGAACTCCAGAGATGACACGAAGTGTTAAGAAATTTAGGCCTCTAGCTCCTGCTCACTGTGGGGGCCTTCCCAGGTTACTCAATAACAATGAACCTGTTTTCTCAGCTGAAAATGAGAGCTGGACTCACAGATTCTTCCAGCTCCCTTTAGGCTGAAAATTCTATTATTCCATTTGCTACATTCCACATGTACTTGCCCTCCACTGAAAATGTATTCAGAGTTTCAAACTGGGATAGATTCAACATTCTTTCCCCCTCACCTGGTGGAAGAGGGAGCTTGTAGGAAGAAGGACTTAGGAGTGGGGGGTGGGGATGCTAGAGGACGCATGGGCGAGGGGAAGGGCACAGGGACTGTTAGACGGGGAGCCAGGGCATGTGAGGGTCTGAGTTTCCAGCTGGAGCTCTGTCATTCGTTTCTTTTGCATGCTTAGGGGGCGACTGGGAAGTTTCTCTTTCTATACAGGGTTTTGCTCCTTCCAGGACCCCATTCAACAGAACACACAGATAAAACGCCTCTCCTTGTTCTCCTGTCCCTGAAGCAAGTACTGCCTAATCCCACTGAGGTTTTCTGAGTTTTTATCTCCGGTAACCAAAGAAGTCGACAGGAAGTGAAGGGCTTCCTGCATGTCCACATGCAGCCCCCTTTTTCATTGTTTCTTCCCCCTTCAACTTTTGTAGCAAAAGACTAAGATGTTGGGAGAAATAAAGGATTGAAGGAAAAATCTATCACATTTTAGGGGGGAAAATTTAGACTCCAAAATTTCTTCAGCATTTCTTTTTAGGAAAAGTAAGCAGCTTCAGCAAGGAGATGAGATAGAAATGCCAGATTTTGTCTTCCAAAATGCTTGGATATAGAAGAGTCAAATAGAGGAAAGAAGGTGGGGAGTGTTGACTTTGTTATTTATGCCACTAATTCTTCTTCATTTTCCTATATCCCTAGAAGAATGTATAAGATGATGGGAAAGAGAAGGAATAATTGAAAGGAAACTCCATGCCACAAAAATCATGCTGGAAAGGCAGTCCTTTGGCCAGTAATAATGAGCAATAATATATGAGAGAGATGATTCAGCAAGGCTGTCTATTCAAACATAACTCACGTTTAGGCTCAGAGTAGATAGCGTAAAGGTTATCTAGTCTAACCTTATCCATGTGAGGATTTTTCCTGAGAGCATCTTAGACAGATGGTGAGGCAGGCTCTGTTCCAATATTCTATACTAGAGGCCCGATGCACGAATATCGTGCAAGAGTAGGCCTTCCTTCCCCCCTCTGGCACCCGGGATCCCCTGCGGCCACCGGCAGGCACCCGGGCCCCTGGGTTCCCTTGCAGCCCCAGCTTCATCCGGAAGGACGTCTGGTCTAATTAGCATATTACACTTTTATTATTATAGATAGCCAATTTCCTTCTTGGACAACTCCAATAGTTAGAAAGTCCTTGGAACATTATCACTTCCAACTACTTGTTTTGGTGCAAACTCAATAAGGGCAAAAATGAGTTTTATTTTTGCATCCCCAGAACCTTTTATTTAGTGCACAGCAGATGCTCAATAAATTGTTAACTTAATGCAAAAGTAAATTAATGTATATAAACTATCTAAAGAAACAGATTAAGACTATTTTCAAATCTATACAATGACTCTTTACATATCGGATAACAATTATAATGTGTCCTAAACTTTCTCTTTTTCAAGCTAACTATCTTCAATTTTCTCAACTAGCCCTCTGCTAATCTAACTCTAGGAACCTATCATATTACCCATATGTGCCTTTGTAATTTCTTATATAGATTCAAAGGAAATAACATAAAAACCAAGGGGTAATAAAAAAAATCCTCTTATCACATCTATTCCTCTTGATTATTAGCCATAAAAAGTCCTTTGAAGATTCTATTTGCCTTCTCAACTATTTCAATAATAAAATATATAATTTGTGTTCATTGTAAAAAAAAGTGAGAAAATAAAATTCTCTCATAATTCAAACTATTCAGGTACATCTCCTTTCAGTTATTTTTCAAAAAGATTTTAAAATGTAATTTGATCATACTACATAGATCATTTTATACCCTGCTCTTTAACTTAACAATATACTATAAACGTTTTCTCATGTTATTATCAATTCTTCACAGAGACTATTTAAAGTTCTTATATTTCCTTAAAAGCTATCCAGTTATTTACCCAACCAGTACCTTATGGTTGTATAGAACACAATATATCACTACAATAAATAGGACTTAGAAAAAAAAAGTCCACAACTTTTCCCCACATATTTGCTCATCAGTTTAGGAGAGATTACCAGAGGTATAGTTCAAAAGGTCAAAAGGTATACATTTTTTAATAAGACTTTTGAAATACTTTCCCTCTAGCTACCTTTCCCAGCCCTCAAGACTAGGTTAAATTCCCTTGTGATATGTTACTGCAGCACTGAGCAGTCTTCTGCATCACCATTTTGAATATTTTACTACATTTGTATTTCCTTTCAGACTGCAAGCTGCAGTTAGGCAGGGCCACTGACATTTTTGCGATCTGTGTTTTGCATAAGGCCCACCGCATAGCTCATGCTCAATGTATATTTTATTCAGCTGAGTATTGTCAAATTGCTTCCTTAAAAGGGTCTTATGCACCAGCAAGCAGCATTTATCCAACTCCTTGCATTAACGTCCTAAAACTGAGATACCCCAAGTGCATCAAACCACTCCTGGTGTGAATGAAGGCTGGGACTTATAGGTCCTCCTTCAGACGTCAGGAGTTTACTGCGTTCAATAAGCTCCGCCTGCACATTACCAGCTCTCGGGGCAGAAAGGCTCCTTCCTGGCGGGCGATGACCAGGGATGCTGTCTCTCCCTGCTTGGTGCTCCTCAGCATGGCCACCAGCTCTTCCTGAGTTCGGCCTGTGACATCTCTGCCATTCACCTGATGAGGACAATCATAGGAACCACCACGATTACAACACTTGCCATCTCCTTCTACCCTAATTGGTTTTTGACAGTGAGCAGCAAATGGACTCCCTGTGATCCACGAAGATCTGAAGTCATGAGTAGTGAACATGTGGGCTCAAACCAACCATGTTTAAAATAACAATAACACACCAGCCATCACTCATTAAGGTGCTGGACAGCCTCAGAGAGTCAGTAATTAATATGAACAGTTTCTCCTAAGACTTCACATTCTTATGAGGAGAAAATCAAACTGAAAGATACCAGAGAATGATTCTTTAAGCAAGAAAAAGGTGTATTTCAAATGCTTAGCTGGCACCATTTTTGGCCGCATGCAGGAAGCAGAAATGGACTACTATCACGTGGCAAATCCCTCTGGAAACAGGAGTCTTCTGTTAACATTCTACAGCGTTCTCCATGTTTGGAAAATTACAGTCATCAAGTCATCATAGATTATGGGGAATTCTCATTTGCAGCTGTGTTGTCATTCACTACATCTTCTTTCATGATCTAGAACTGCCTACAGAGCTATGCAGTGCTGCTTCTATGCCATGAGGACGTTAAACAGAACCAGCAGTTTCAATGAAGCTGATTTCTGGAAAGGCAAGCTGACAATATATGTTTGCCAAGGAGATGAAGAGATGATGCTATCAGGCAAAGTTAAATGAGAGAAAAGAAAGCCTCTTGCTTTGGGTAATTCCAAATTCTCCGGGAGGCATAGATCAACCCAAGACAGGCTGCCCAATTTTTGAAAGAAGTTTAAAGAAATTGTTACCAGGGCTTGGGTGTAACTTTGAAAATCTTACCCCTAATTAAAGGAACTCTTAGATTTGATCCAAACTCCCTAGGGATCCTAAGAGGTGAAAGTAAGAAAAAGAAGACAAAGAAAGGCTTTCAGTGTAACTTGTCCCCGTATCACTGGCCTCATTGGGGGCTTACTAAGTTAGGCTACTTATTAACGAGTTTTATAATTAGAGTCTTTATCTTGTATTTAAGTAATGCTTTTCAATATATTACATTTAAAATTTAAGTATTAATACATATGTTTATATACTTACTTAAACACCAAGAAATATTTTATTGAAGATATTAATTTCAATTCTTACCTCCAGAATCCTGTCCCCGGATTGTAGACGGCCATCTTTTATGGCTGCTCCCTTCGGTAAAATGTTTTTCACAAAAATGGGACCAGGACCATGTATGGAAGAGTCTCTGGTGACCACAGTGAAACCAAGTCCTTCCGGGCCTAGGGAGTAAGACCAGGAAAACGCAGGGTCACTGTCAGAGGAATAATATTATATTCAATCCTACACTAAACTCTAATTTAGACTCATGCAGAATAAGCGAAATAGTTACATTCCAGCAAATGTTTTAAATAAGTTTTAGTTGTTCTAGTTTCAAATACAGATTGTAGTTTTCGACAGGCTATGATGCTATCAAAGCAGATTTAGGGCCAAGGGCAGAGGTGTAACGCTTTTGTTTATTAAGACCCTAGAAGAAATGCCACGTTATCCACACACCTAGGAGACTGAATTCTAAGTTAACCATTAAAAGCAAAGGACCCTGGGACATGAGTTTTGCTAACATTCAATCAGTGGGCTCCCCTGTGGCCCCCTCTATGCGTTATCTGTCCTGCAGATATGTGTACTGCATCCCACTGTCCCCTCACTCATTCTTGCTGCTCCTGTCCTGCTCGCTTGCATCGGTAAGGATATGTTTTTTCACTCTATCTAAAGGTATGCTCAGATTTCGCTATTCTAAGGAGTCCTTATTTCAATCTTACTGCGTCTTCAGTCTTCCATCACCAATGACCTACCTGTGAGCACACCCAGTAGTTCTTCCTATTCTTAATTTTCCCCCTTCTCTAGTGTTGACATTTTTTAGCCATCATTTTCTTGAAATTAACTCCCCATCCTCCCCCCCCCCCCCGTGGTCTCTGTATCTTTATTTTTTTTTATTATTTTCCTAGCACTCTGATCATATATCTGTCATTCTCTCTCTTACCTACTGTCCTCCCATAGCAATAGATGTTCTCCAAGGACCTGTCCTGGAACCCTTTTTCCTCCAGACCCAGCTCCTGGCTCAAACTATTTTCTCCGTAGACATCACCATGCACATACTTTCGCCAGCTCTTCAAACGTCACTATGAACCTGTTCTCTGATCCAGATCCCGACCTTTTCAAACATACCAATCTACATAAATTTATAATTTCTAGAAATGGCATCTTTATCGTGCAAGTGACTCTAGCTGAAACTCTCAGCAATAACTGTAATTCCTCTCTCTCGTCCCTCCTTCATCCAGGCAGCTACTAAGGCACACACATTATATCTGAACATGCAGTGTACCCTTTGCTGAGCCTTTGTTGTTTGGTCTCTTCTTTGGTGTATCTTTTTTGCTGTCAGATTAATCTTCCCAAAGTACAACTGTGATGTTATATTCTTTATTTTTACAATCAAGGCTTTCTGATGGATTTTTTAAGGCCACATTCCACTTTTGATTCATCTATCCTCAAAGCACACAGCCCCATATCTATACACAGTTGGGTAATTTGTACAAAAAGCACAAATTGTGCATTTATATAAAAAGCCCAATTGCTAAGCACACTGGTCTGTTTGTGTTTCTCAGTCAATACATTTTCTTTCCAGTATAGAATTCTTACAGGGGGAGGCAATTTTGACCAGAGGATCTTTCAGAACAATCTCTATTAAAGGTACCTGTTTTTTGCTTTGAATGTATGTTAATAAGCATTCTAAAACTACTTTATGACCATTAAATTACCTGCTAATTTAGATAAGAATCTATGAGATCTTAGTTTCTTTTGAATTGAGTTTTGAAAATCACATATTATTGTAGAAGTCTGCCGTGGGGGAAGGGAAATTACAAAATAAACAAAGGCACGGGAATGCATGAATGCTTATGTTTATGATAATATTGCATAAATATGTATGTACACCCATGCTCTAGTCTCATGGATCCGCATTTGGAATGGATAGAAGGATTTAAAAAGATGAGTAAAAGGTTAGACATGCCTTTGAAATTAAGTATATTTTTTAAAATTGCTTGCAGTGTTGAATTAGCGATATGACTAATTGTCACATGTTTGGTTTCTGAGGAGAAAATTTTTTTGCTGGTCCAAACTATGTTAGAGAACCAAAAACATGTTTTTTTGAACTTGGCCTAAGGTTGTTTCAAAAATCATGAATCTTGCTCAAAACAGGAACACTTGAGTTTCAGTGTCTATTTAGTATTAACTTGTGTTATAGTGTTGCTGTGTCTCTATCAAGTTTGCAGTAATTCTCTCCATTCCCCAGCATGCCTCCATTATTTTCTTGTTTCAAATAATCTACACTCTTCACAAGAAGAGATGAATAAGAAAGTACTACAGTTTTCAGAAATGTGTTACCTACGTATACACTTAAATCCATTCTTTGATACAATTAAATGAAGGGAGAATTAACGAAATTAGCCTTAATGCATTTCTCTTAACCAATTTTACAGGTTACAATAATAGAGTGCTATTAAGCATAATTTAATAATTACCTTTCTTAAGGTCAATCTTAATTTTTTTTGCATTCTTCTTGCTGCCAAACCCCATGAGGGGGGAGAGTGAGGGAGACGATGGCTTTCTCCCTATTCTTGGCACCCGGGGGCTCTTGCTTTGCTGCAGGGAAGGTGACCCATCTTCGGGGCTGCATGTTCCTGTGAGATTCACGGTCTTTATTCCTGATCTTGGGTGGACAGGAGGTGGTGGCTTTGTTCTCGAAACACCATCGTTGTTACCGAAAATGTTAAGAGGTCCAATGACTGATTTTTCGTACTGCTCACGGTTTTGAGGGGGAAGCACGTGGAGGAGGACACAGGGAGCTTTCATTGCCTGGCGGAAGACGTCTTGAGCCCTTGAAGGAGAGTTAGGAAACATGTCAGGAAACGTGTAAAGAACCGAGGTTAGCAACGCCATCTCTAAAGCACGCCAGCAGCACAGTGATGGGAGCAGCACAGCATAAGCACAGGAGACGCTATCACTATTCAATGAGCTTGACTTTGCTAACTGGATACTAGTTACCACTCATGTCCTGTCCGTTAGGTGCCCTGTACTAGGCTACACACACATTAGTCTCTCAATCTTCTTCTTTTTTTAAGAATATATTTTTATTGATTCCAGAAACAGCTAGGGAGAGACAGAAACATCAACGATGAGAGAGAATCATCCATTGGATGCCTCCTGCACACCCCCTACTGGGGATCGAGCCCACAGTCTGGGGATGTGCTCTGACCAGGAATCAAACCATGACCTCCTGGTTTATAGGTCTATGCTCAACCACTGAGCCACACCAGTTGGGCAAGTCTCTCAATCTTCTTAATGACCATGTTAGCTCAGTAAAATCAGCTCTCATTTTGCAAAATAAAAAATTGAGGCTCAGAGAGATTAAGTAACTTGTCTAGGAAACCACAGCTTTTAAGCATTTCTAAATCAATCCAGTAATGATTACTGAAGTAAATAGCAAAGCAAGCTTTAATTTTAGATGGGGAAAAATCATTTTGTATATTGATCAGATTATCAATTAATTCCCTTTTAGGACTTCATTCTAAAGTATAGATCTTCTGTAACATGAGCTGTGTTTCCAAAGTTCAGTTTTGACACAAAACTGGTAGGTGTGTGGACTGAGCTGGATGGCGTAGTGGGTTGTGAATTCCATATGCACCCTCCTGTTGATTCTGGTCACTCTGTTGTAGACTACCTACAGTTTTCATATTTTTGTCTTAGCATTTTGTATTTCTCCTCAAATTTCTGACTACTTCTTCCTTATGCCTTATGATGAGGTAAAATTACTCCCTTTCCCAACCTTTCTTGCCAATGAGACACAAGTGAAGGTGTAAGAGAAAAGCTGGATTATCTGGGAGGCAGAGACTCTTTTGTTCTCCCATTTCTCTTTCCTATTTTTTGAAACTCAAAAGCGATGGAAGGAACTCCTGCAGCCATCCTGTGAGCCTGACACAGCTTAAAGGTGGCAGCCACACAAGGAGAATGGTAAAGCAGAAGGAAGAAAGATGCCTGCTACGCTGATGATGGTGGACCCACCACGTCAGCGCTGAACTGCCGCCTCCATACTTTTTTGCCTTAGAAAAAATAAATGTTAATCTTGTACGAGCTGCTTTTATTTTAGACTTGTTACCAGCAGCCACACCAAATAATAATGAGTCATAATGCCCACTGCCTTCTGCACCCCTCTCATCTTTCTGAATTGCCCATGTGGGTAGCGGAGGAGGGAGAAGACTGCATGTGACAACCCCACTCTCCTGGCCAGTTCCCTGATCAGGAGTCAGCTTCTGTTCTCAACTAACTCCATACTGAATTTTTATGAGCCCCAATTTCCATCTCTAAAAAATAGGAATGGTAATGTCTGTCTTACATGCTTAACAAGTCCTTGTGAAAGACAGTAATATCATTATTATTAATGACTATAATTTTATATATTATTCATTATTTTCAAAAATAGACAATTAAAGTTTCCTTTTCTTCCACACTTAAACCTGATGTGCCCTAAACCCACAGCCATTGGCCCCTTTCCTCCACAGACTACACTGACAAGGAATGGCCACAGGGAAGACATATTATGAGTTATTTTGGTCAGAAACAAGAGGTTGGTGATTATTTCTAGGAAGTATTCATCACACTTTTCTTCTTGCTCCAGAATCCCAAGGCAAGGTCAACATACATATAAACAATACATGCAGCCCTAGCTGGTTTGGCTCAGTGGATAGAGTGTCAGCCTGTGGACTGAAGGGTCCCGGGTTCGATTCCGGTGAAGAGCACATGCCTGGGTTGTGGGCCCGATCCCCAGCTGATCAATGACTCTCTCTCTCTCATCATTGATGTTTCTATCTCTCCCACTCCCTTCCTCTCTGAAATGAATAAAGATATATTAAAAATAATAATAATAATAAATACATGCAGGCTGCTACATCTTCTAAATCTTTGGTCAACAAACCTATTCTCATCACATTTTCATTCACAGAGAAATGATTTCTTGGGGGAGAGCATTTTAATCCTCTCCCCCCTTTGTCTCCATTATTCAGAGTCCTCACAGACATCACTCACAAATATTTAGTTGAAGGAAGACTGCTGATACCTAGTAAGTTAATTAATAAGCTGAACTAACAGTCTGTGAAAAGAGCCATTAAATACCAGTTTAACTGAACCATATCCCAGGAAAAACAAACCCATCCATAGATGCCCCAGAAAGACAACCAGCTGGGAAGGCTTGCTCCATTCCACAGGTTACCATTCACTCCTGGGGCTGCCGGGGGCCTTTGAGTATGCTGAAATATAAGCTGTGATTAAAAATGGGTAATCTAGGGTCCTTCAAAGGGAACCGATGGAGATTTTACCTAGAATTTTGATCATAATGAGCTCAGTAATGATTGTAAACATTCTAGGCATCATGTGGCATATAAAACAATGGAAACAAATGCTTACTGCACAAAGGTTTTGTCTGCAAGGTCCACGTGGTTGATCCTCACAATGCACTCATTCTCCTGAAACAGCCCTTCCCGCTTGGACCTGCTGTCTTCTTCAATGCCGCGGATGAAGAGTCCTAGAATCCTAAACGCAAAATTTAGGTTCAAGTGCAACTCCTGAATAATGATATGCTCATTATTTCTCCACTAGCAACTATTCAGAAATAAGTACTGATTTTTATTTATGGGGAAAGAAAGGATGCTTTATATTCAGGCAACCGTATGTTATTTAAATCCTAAGGGCAAAAAAAGGACAAAAAGCACAGCTCACTCAAAAGAGAAAAATCCCTTCAAGACAAATAGACATAAATGCCTACCCAGGCACATGAATCTGCGGTCCCATTTCCAGTGCATGCAGGAAACTTAGAAGGGGCTCCGGTGGCTAAGTGCAATTGAGGATACAACAGGCTGGTGGTTTGGAGGAGGGCATCAGAGCTGACCGCAACATGCAGTTAGTGCCAAGGGGGCAACTTGATGGTTAGTAGTAACAGGAGAGGATGAGTTACGCACTGTAATGTTTTTGCAGTCTTACTACCGGTTTCAATAATTTGCATCTTAAAAAGTCAACATTTAAGCACAGGTCTTATTGCTCCATTGAGAAGGGAGTTTGGTCCCATTTATTAACGGAATCAAGCATGTGCTGAGCGTCTTCTATGGCTCAGGAAGGAGACATATGAGACAAGGTTGTAGGGCCAGGGCAAAGTAGAAATTAAAAGTCTGGACACATCAATAAGCCTAGATCCTTCACAGAGGGATGTGGAGAGAAAGTGGGATGAAACTGGATCAGAAGAATGAGTAGAATTTGGATAGGAGAGAGAGGATCGACAAGAAATTAGGATAAACACTGTGTGTTTGTGTAAGCTGGCCTTGTGTGAGGAGCAGTGTGGGAGCTAACACTGGATGGGGCGGCCAGTGACGGGGTCTTGAATACTGGCCAATGGACTTAACCTGATAAGGTTGGAGTAGCACTCGCACCCCTGCCCAGTGCTTCTAAGCAAGGCAGTGGTGTGAGGAAGGCAGGGCTTTAGGAAGAGGTGTATGAAATTTCAACCAATCTGTCTTCGGAGAGGATACCTGGTGGCTCCTGGTACTTTGTGGTTGTGGCTTAAAGTCAGGAAGGGAGGGAACTGGAAGAGAAAGGAAAGGAGAAAGAACGACAGCAATAAAAACATAGGGATTGAATTTTATATGTATACTAGAGGCCCGGTGCGCAGATTTGTGCATCGGTGGGGTCCCTCAGTATGGCCTGCAGGAGCAGTTCCTCCCTGACCACCTGCCACTTCGTACACTACTACATTCCTTGGGAGATGTTGGATGCTGATTTCAGCCTGGTCTCTGCAGGCTGGTCATCTGAGTGGGGCTCGTACTGTTGGAGTGCACTGACTACCAGGGGTCAGCTCCTGCATTGAGCGTCTGCATTGAGTGTCTGTCCCCGGTGGTCAGTGTGCATCACAGCGACTGGTCGACCAGTCACTTAGGCTTTTATATATATAAAATAGAGGCCTGGTACATGAATTCATGCACGGGTAGAGTCCAGCCAGCCCACCCTAATGGAGCCTGACTGGCCTCACCCACAATCGGGTGTTGGGGGCCAATTGGGGGCTGGGCTGGCTGGGGAGGGAGGGCAATCGGGGCCCAGATCAGACTGGTTGGCTGTCGTAGTGTGCATCATAGCCATTGGTCATTCTGGTTGTTCTGGTCATTCCGCTCTTCTGGTCGCTGGGCTTATATATATATATAGATATGTATATGTGTGTGTGTGTGTGTGTGTGTGTGTAAATCTGTTACATATCAGTAGTACCTATATAGAAAACTAGAAGATATTAAATTCATGTCTATTATAGATATTTCCCTTTTGAGAATTTCCCTGCTCCTTATGGCATGTCAGAGTCCTAGCTGTAGCCCAGAGTGAGAAAGACAGACCTTCTCTATAAGGAATTTTCTGGGTGAGGAGAAGCTGCCATCTCCTCTTCCCTGATCCTCTTGTTTTTCTTTGTCATCTCCCTCTATAGGGGCCCCATGTGCTATTATACAGCTTCTCTGCATTACATCTCAAATCTAAATAAGATATGAGCACACTTTATGGGTGAATAGGGTCAGCCATGGACAAAGGGCTGCTACTAATAAAAATGGAGGAGAAAACCCATCTTTCTATATGGAACAGCCACAAAGTGGAACCTCTGCCGCCAGGGCCTCAGCTGGCTGAATGAACACATGTCATCTCAAGATGGCAGCAGGAGAAGCACAGCAGTGACACTGAGATCTCTACTGCAAACATATTGGATGAATACAGTATGCGGATGCAAGAGAGAGAGCTACAAACAGTCACACCACCCATTCAGGGAAGGCCCAGGGGCACAGGCCTGGTGTGTGGTGAGGTGTTACGATTCACTCCCTAGTTCCAGTAGGTTAACTTAACCTCATTCTGTACGGAAGAGGACAGGGGCCAAGGTTGCTATTTGATAAAGGATCTGAGACTCAAATGAATATCTTTAAGGCACTAATCCTACCTTAATCTAAAATAATATTAAAAGTTGAACTCTTGGACATGCAAAAATATAAAAGTAAAGAAGTAGAACAAACTAGTGTTTCCTAATCCAACAACTCTCTGAGAGTTCATATTTTGGAGTTTTGTTATGGTGGACTCACAATAACATGATCCATTAGGAGACTCACATGTGGTTCTAAACTAGTTTATGTAAGTGATATTTTTTTAACAAGCATTCAAGTCTTCCTTTAATTTAATTTGGTACATCATCAGTCATGTAATGCTACTCCGTAGGATTTCATTTCACATTTTGGGAGATGAATTAATTCTTTCAGGCCACTGGGTTGCAATTTAGCTGGCGTTTTACAGCTGGAGCATGCTATGTGACCCTTGCTGATCTAAATAACCTAACTCTCCATGAAAAATTTATTGATAGTATAAGCCCAACTCTAAAAGCCATGTGTCAGAGGTAATTTTGGTAAAATGTAAAACTGACTGATTTGATGAGTTTGGTCCCTGGCAAACCATTCCTGCCTCTCTGTTCCTTGGAAGGAATGGATTCCTCCAGTTTGATTTCATGCAGAGTATGAGAGACTCAGAAAAGAATAGCTCATAATCCACTCTGCCCCAAACTGGTGGGCTGCATTAGTTGTCTCATTTGAGACCAAGACTCTCAGGATATAATGATTAATGCTGTCGAGGAGCTATAAGCTGAGATAAACAGGTTAATTTGCATTAATGAGCAGTGATAAAGGAGGCTGAAATCCATAGTCCCGAAGAATCAGAGGGTAGCAATTGCTTCTTGGTCTTCTGAGAATCATTTAGGCACTAACCCACCCTCTCCCTTGCCGCCTTACATTCTTCCCACTGAATCACATGGCCTCCATGACTCTCGACTCTCCCAGCTCAGCATTTTGATCTAAACATCAGTTCTTCTCACATGTGTCTCTCTTTACCCACCCCTTCCTTCTTCTCTCATATTTAGCTGTCCTTATTATGAAACTGAGCTATAGTATTTTTACTTAGTAAAAATCCAAGAGATTCAATGACTTTAATTATAAAACAAAACCACATTGGTTTTTTAAAAAATGAAATTACATTGTTTTTGACCTGCCAAAACTCTGATATATATATATATATATATATATATAAAATATATTATATATTATATATATATATATATATATATATATATATATATATATATATATATAATTTGTCGTTGTTTTGTTTGTTTGTTTGTGTTTTACTGTGCAAGCCAATAGCCCTCCATACAAGCAGCATTTAGCACCCTGTGCTGTGATAGCTAATGAATCCATTGAGGCTTTATCGAATACAACAGCCACTACATTGTACTGAGGGTGTTCTAGCTTAGATTAGGTTTCTAATTCAACAACAGGTGTGGCAGTATTTTTCTAAAAAAAAAGAAAAAAAAATTGGAGGCAAAGCCAATTACAGTAGTCCTAGTAAATAATTAAATGTAAATTCTAATTTAAAATAATGACACAAACCAATAAATGGAAGGAAATTAAGAACTAAGTATACCACCCTGACCTGAGCTCACCCTACCCCCTCACACAGTGAAACCATATGGCGTTATGAAGTCAGACACTTGTCTGACACGCTCTATACCCAGTTACATCTAGACACATGGGTTGAGTTAAGTGTGCTTTTTCAGCCTGTACTCATTACTTCTTAACTTTTATTGGCTCATGTCTCCACGTCCATATTATTTTTTTATGTTTTTAAATTAAATTTCCTTTCTATAATACTAGTGGATAGCAGAAAAAAGTTACACAACTATTTCACTAAGTTACTGAACAGCTGACCATGAACTTATAAAAATTCCTTACTGAACTAAGCTTTTCTGTTTTAGTCAAAATACTAATAATAATGACCATTTACACATTCATATGGTGTGTGATTTACAAGAAGCTTTCCCATTTTTAATGTCATTTAATCCTCATAACCTTGATGTGAAATAGGTATTCACAAGAGGCAAATTGAGGGGACTTGCTCAAAGTTATAAAAAGAGAACACCAAGACCCAAATCCAAGTGTTCTGAATCCAAGTCCAACCTTCTTTCCACTATTCGACGAGGCTTATGCTAGAGAAGTCAGAAGTAGGCAGGAGACAGGAGGAAATCAATAAGTTCCAGTGAGTTTTCCTCATTTGAAGTCAGAGGAGGTGATTGCTGGTCTAGGGGGTCAACCTGCTTTCCAAACCGTTGAAAATGAAGTATGATGATGCTCACAGTGTATATTCCCTCACGTTTTGGACCCTGGGATGATCATGTGTTCTACTCCAGCTTCAGCAAGCTAAACGGCCTGCACTGTAAGCCCTCTGGCATTTCACAAAGCTCTACCCCTGCACTTCTGCCAAAAGCCATTAGACTTTCTCAGGACAACTGGGTAAATACTCTCCCTGTCTATCAAAACAGCCTCCGCTTGTCCTGTGCCATCACCCGGAACATTTATAAACACGCTTATTAACACATACAGGAAATGAGACAATAAGAGCCACTGGTTTTTCAGTTCATTTCCTTTCCAGGAGCATCCATTCTGGCAACAGCTTGGCATCAGCTGTTATTTGCAGAAAAAAAAAGGTGATGACTTTGCAATTACAGGTAGCAGATGGCTACCTGCTGAAAACGATGCCAACCAAAATATCAGGCCTAAACCTGCTCTTCCTGCTATATGGCAACCTGAATTGAATAAATATTCAGAACCAGTAAATTAATACTATATAACCTTTGGGAAAATTTCTATTTTAGGTAGAGCAATGGAGTGAGAGCAAGTCTGGAGATCTGGATTTTGTGTGACCTTGAGAAAATCAACTGACTTTTCTACTCTTAGGTATCTCCTAAGCTGCAATAAAGTATTCTGCCTTTTTGATGATGCATTTAATTTAAGAAAACAAATATAGCAAACTACTTAAAATCATGTCATATGAAATACTGATTTTCCTTTAAGTTTTTGAGAGTCCTTGCTAATATAAATCTAAAGGCAGTATCTTGTTGAAAAGTGACATAATATCTAATACTAGTTTTGTATGGTTGTTATAACAGTATTAATATTAGCTCTCATGTACACATTTAATTTCCATCAGTATCCAATTGGGTAGACATTATTTTCAAGAAATGCTGACACAATCTAAATTAACATTTGCCAGTGTAAAATTTTATAAGTATATACTAGGGGCCCGGTGCACAAAAATTTGTGCACTCGGGGAGGAGGGAGTCCCTCAGCCCGGCCTGTGCCCTCTCACAGTCTGGGACCCCTCAATGGATGTCCTATGATGGCCCCAGTCTGCCAGGCGCCTTGTGTGTGTGTGTGTGTGTGTGTGTGTGGCCACTGGGGACCTGCCCCCAGCCGCATCTGAGGGAGGCT
>PVJC01031331.1:0-20641 GCA_004026665.1 Murina feae | reverse complement strand
CCCCCCGCCAACGTCCCTGTCCTTGTTGCTGTAATTTGACAGTCTGTTTGATGCTGCTCTGCCTCTGTATCTATTTTTGTTCACCAGTTTGTAATGGTTATTATTATCCATAGATGAGTGAGGACATGTGGTATTTTTCTTTCATTGACTGGCTTATTTCACTTAGCACTATGCTCTCCAGTTCCATCCACGCTGCTGCAAATGATAAGAACTCCTTCCTTTTTACAGCAGCATAGTATTCCATTGTGTAGATGTACCACAGCTTTCTAATCCATTCATCTGCTGATGGGCACTTAGGCTGTTTCCAAATATTAGCTATGGTAAATTGTGCTGCTATGAACATAGGGATGCATATGTCCTTTCTGATTGGTGTTTCAGGTTTCTTAGGATATATTCCCAGAAGTGGGATCACAGCGTCAAAAGGGAGATCCATTTTTAATTTTTTGAGGAAACTCCATACTGTTCTCCACAGTGGCTGCACCAGTCTGCATTCCCACCAGCAGTATACGAGTGTTCCTTTTTCTCCGCATCCTCTCCAGCACTTGTCATTTGTTGATGATAGCCATTCTTACAGATGTGAGATGGTACCTCATTGTTGTTTTGATTTGCATCTCTCGAATGATTAGTGACTTTGAGCATGTTTTCATATGTCTCTTGGCTTTCTGAATGGAGATGGACTTTCTTTTTAAGGTGATGAAAATGTTCTGGAATTAGATTATTCTGGTGGTTGCACAATCTCGTGACTAGACTAAAAAACACTGAATTACGTATTTAAAAGGGTGAATTTTATGGTATTATATAAACTTATATCTCAATAAAAGAATACACAGACTAATAAAAACAAAGAGTTGAAGATGACAGCATATCAGAAGGATTAAGAAAATTTTGGCATGACCGGTATAACTCAGTGGTTGAGCATCAACCCAAGTACCAAGAGGTTGCAGGTTGGATTCCTGGACAGGGCACATGCCCAGGTTGCGGGCTTGATCCCCAGGATGGGTATGTGTGGGTATATTCATGCTTTGCCAACGAATAAGGACAAGCAGCCACCAACAATATACCTCACCTTGAGTGGGAGAGACATCTTCACTGTACATTCTAAGTGTGGCAGATTATTGTTTGCATCCCTCAAAATCCATGCTCCTTTTCTGCTTGCACACATGATGGTATTGTTGGATTCAATCCCCAGGCTCCTTTGCAATTAGCAGGAGCCTTATACTAAGTTCTCACTAATGAAATGTGAGCACAAGTGATGTTTACAAATTTTGCCTAATTGATTAAAAGGTGTTTGCCCTGGATTCACTCCTCTTTTCCCTTTCTACTGGCTAGAAATGGCTACAACTGAGTGACCCCCAGAAAACATGCCCAGTTAGTCTGAAATCCTATGATGACTTCCTAGAGTAGATCCTACCTTCTATATCCTGGACTCGGGTTAAGTTAGAGAGAAGTAAATTTCTCTCTTATATTAGCCATTTCTTGGGGGGAAGGAAGGGAGGTATTTTTATAATGGCAGCTCAACCATCACATTCTCTTTTGGGAATTCAGCTTCGTCCAAGCCATCTCTCACAACAGGGCATTATTCCTACAGGCCTTCTGGAGATACTTCTGAACTGTGGGCAAAAATGGCGGTAAGTCTTCCCAAATTTTTTCTTGCCTTTTCTACCTACCAAACTTTTATTTTTCTTTTATTCCTATAAATATTGTTTGTCCCTAGCTGGTTTGGCTCAGTAGATAGAGCGTCAGCCTGAGAACTGAAGGGTTCCAGGTTCGATTCCAGTCAAGAGTATATGTCCTGGTTGCAGGCATGATTGTGGAAAGCACCTGGCAAAGCACCTGAGCAAAGGTCGTCAGCTAAATCCAGCAGCATCGGCAGAGCCATGTCCTGGAAACATACCTCGCCAAAGGCAGGAATGTTTTCAGTCCTGACCTTTAGTTCAGGCACCAGGGGGTGGGTGCCATTATCTACGTTCACTCAGGCGCCAGGGCAGATGCAATTATTTAGGTACATCCAGGCCTGACAATTACGAGAAGCCACAAGAATGAAGAATGCAGCTTGACCTTTAAGCATTATCCTATCTAATAAAAAAGTATTATGCAAATTGACCATCACAAGATGGCTTCCCCCATGTGGTCAAAGATGGCTGCTCCCATATGGACAAAGATGGCTGCCACAAGATGGTCAGCAAGGGAGGGCAGTTGGGGGGCACCATCCTGGCAGGGGGAGGGCAGTTAGGGGCAATCAGGTCGGCACAGGAGCAGTTAGGCGTTGATCAGGCTGGCAGGGGAGTGGTTAGGGGCAATCAGCAGACGAGAGGTTGGGAGCCAGCAGTCCTGGATTGTGAAAGGGATGTCCGACTGCCCGTTTAGGCCATGGGATCGGGCCTAAACAGGCAGTCGGACATCCCTCAAGGGGTCCCAGATTGAAAAGGGTACAGGTTGGGCTGAGGGACACCATCCCCACCCCCCACTCCTAGTCCATGCAGGAATTTCATTCACCGGGCCTCTAGTTTAACATAATTTCCTATGTCTTAAACTCTAATAAAACTTCCTGGTATCTTGCTGTATATAATAAATGCACTGCACTAGCTCTGGGTCACTGTCTCTCCATCTGAGAACAGTGTCCCACCTGATCCCAACTTTACTTACTGTTTTTGTGTCTCTTTCTTTTCCTCAATCCCCAGTCACCTCTACTCAGGTCTCGCTCACTCTCTAGCCATGCTGGACACGGCCAAAACACATACTTGATCCCCAGTAGGGGGCATGCAGGAGGCAGTTGATCAATGATTCTCTCTGATCACTGATGTTTCTCTCTCTCTCTCTCTCTCTCTCTCACTGTCTCTCTTATATCAATAAAAATATATTTAAAATATAAATTAGCCCTAGCCAGTTTAGCTCAGTGGATAGAGCATTGGCCCAAGGACTGAAGGGTTACAGGTTTGATTACCATCAAGGGCACATACCCCGGTTGCAGGCTCAATCCCTGGCCCCAGTCAGGGCTCAAACGGGTGGCAACTAATCACTGTGTCTCTCTCATATCAATGTTTCTCTCTCTCTTTCTCTGTCTCTCCCCATTCCTTTCATGCTCTCTAAAAATCAATGGAAAAAATGCCCTCAGGTGAGGATTAACTACACACACACATACACACACTCTAGAGGCTCAGTGCACGAATTCATACACAGTTGGGGTCCTCAGCCTGGCTGGTGGTTGAGGCCAATGGGGGTGGGGGCTGGCCAGGGAGAGATGCCCTTGGAGGTTGGCTGGTGGATCCCCCCATCAGGGTCCATGGGTGGGGGCTGGCTGGCAGGTGTGAGGGGCCATAGGAGGTTAGCTGTGGGAGTGCACTGATCACTAGGGGGCAGCTCCTGTGTTGAGCGTCTGCCCCCTGGTGGTCAGTGCACAGCATAGCAACTGGTCAACCGGTTGTTCCAGTCATTCCAGTCGTTCAGTTGTAATGGTAACTTAGGCTTTTATATTCTATACCAGAGGCCCGGTGCACAAAAATTTGTGCACTTGAGGGGTCTCTCAGCCTGGCCTGTGCCTTCTCGCAGTCTGGGACCCCTCGGGGAATGTCCACCTCCTGGCTTAGGCCTGCTCCCTGAGGTATCTGGCTTAAGCTGACAGTCAGACATCCCTCTGGCAGTCTGGGAGCCCTCAGGAGCTGTCCACTTGCCAGTGGGGAGCAGGCCTAAGCTGCAGTTGGACATCCTTAGCATTGCTGAGGAGGCGGGAGAGGCTTCCACCACCACCGCTGTACTGGCAGCCATCAGCCTGGCTTGTGGCTTAGCAGAGCTCCCTCTGTGAGAGCGCACTGACCTGCATTGAGCATCTGCCCCCTGGTGGTCAGTGTGTGTCATAGTGACCAGTCATTCCCAGTCGTTCTGCTGTTGGGGTCAATTTGCATATTACCCTTTTATTATATAGGATACAGGCCTGGTGCATGGGTGGGGGCTGGCTGGTTTGCCTTGAAGGATGTCCCGGATCAGGATGAAAGTCCTGCTGGGGTCCCTGGCCACCCTGGGTGAGGGGCTGAGGGCTGTTTTCAGAATGGCCACCCCCTTCAGGGTGGGGGGGTCCTGCTAGGGTACCTGGCCAGTCTGGGTGAAGGGCTGATGGCTGTTTGCAGGCTGGCCAAGTCCCACAGCAGGAACCCTCACCCCATGAGAGTGTGGCCATCCTGGGTGAAGGGCTGATGGCTGTTTGCAGGCTGGCCACTGCCCCCCGTGACGCAAGCTCCCAGTGAGGCTGGATGGAAGCAGGTATCTGGGGTTTATTTATCTTCTATAATTGAAACTTTGTTGCCTTGAGCAGAGGCCACAGCCGTCCAGGGAATGCAGGAAGCTCAGCTTCCTCCATCACTGGGGCAACCAAGCCTCCTGCTTACTCCAGCTCCGTGGCTGCTGGTGGGCATCTTGGTTGGTTAATTTGCATGTAGTCACTCTGATTGGCTGGTGGGCGTGGCTTTGGTGTAGCAGAGTGACACCAATTTGCATGTTTCTTTTTTATTAGTGTAGATAATAAAAGTGTAATATGCAAATCAACTGAGTGGCGGAACAATCTGATGCTATGAAATGCAGTGACCACTAGAGGGCAGACACTCAATGCAAGAGCTGCCCCCTGGTGGTCAGTGCGCTTTCCAAGCGCCGCTCAGCCAGAAGCTGGGCTCATGGCTAGAGAGTGCAGGAGTGGTGGCGGAGCCTCTCCTGCCTCTCCTGCAGGTAGGTGATAAGGAGCAAGGGTTCCCAGACTGCAAGAGCCCCAGACTGTGAGAGGGATGTCTGATTGCTGGGAATCGGGCATAAGTCAGCAAGTGGACATCCCCCAAAGGGTCCCAGACCGCGAGAGGGTGGAGGCTGGGCTGAGGGACTCCTCTCCCTTCCCCACCCCCCCTGCATGGTATGAATCTCGTGCACTGGGCCTCTAGTATATAGATAATTTTCTGGTGTCCCTTCTCTGTAAAGATAACAACCAAAGCTATTTTTATTACGTGGCTGAGTTTAAGATCTTTCAGCTGGGGAACCAATGTCAGATCCTTCTGTAACTGGACAATCAATGGGTCCGTGCTGCCTGTCACTACTTGAGCCAATTAAGCAGAGATAGGGTTGAATCATATATGAGTGTTTATACCAATATTGCTAACAGTATGGGAGAGCAGCAGGTCATCCACAAAAATCTGCCCTGCATCTAACCATAAGCCAGCTGCTTATATTGGGTAGAAGGACAAAGATTACATAGGGAAGTAGGCAAAAGGGTATGCCAAATGGGCAGTTAACAGGTAATGCAGGCTGAAGATTTGCAAAAGCCTATGGGTATGCAAAGCCTGGGGGTTTTCAAAGGGCTGGCAGCCCTGGTTTCTGCAACAAGGTTGTTAATCTTTCCATGATAATAGGCAGCTCTAGGATGAGGAAGATGGGCTGCATTTGCAGATGAGCTCCCAGGTCCCACGTGCAACTCCCAGGTCCCATGTGCAATTCCCAGCCAGGTTAGAATGTGCCTTCTTAATCAGAACAAAGCAATCATAGTTAACAGAGCATGATTAATATTTCTTACAATTATAGCTGGTCCCCAATATTCTATTTCTGCCCCTATCACTTCGACAACAGTTATTTTCTCTTAACTACTAGAAAATCTATATCTATAAAAGCCTAAGTGACCAGCCAACCGGCCAACAGGCTGACAGTCGACTGGCTGATGGTCTGGTAGCTATGACATGCACTGACCACCAGGGGGCAGATGCTCAACACAGGAGCGGAAACCACAGGCATGGAAACATGGAACGGACTGATGAATCTAGGAAGGGGGAGGGGGGAGGGTGGGAAGAGATTAACCAAAGATCTTATATGTATACTAGAGGCCTAGTGCACAGATTTGTGCACTGGTGAAGTCCCTCAGCCTGACCTGCACTCTCTCGCAATCCAGAACCCCTCAGGGCATGTCAGACTAATGATTTTTCCCTGATACCCACAAGCCAGGCTGAGGGCCAAGGGACCCCCCACCAGTACACAAATCCATGCACCGGGCCTCTACTAAGATAAGAAACCATTCATAATGTGAGACAAATCAACCACTTCTTTTCCTTAAAGTTTGTTTCTCCTTCAGAACTATGAGATCAAAAATAAATATTTACTGGAAGAGCAAAAGTTAAAATAGTCCCTATGTCTAGACATGGCAACAAAGATTAGCAAGACTCTAGCGGCTATGTGTAGGCAACCTTGAAGAGAAAAAAGGCCCGGCCATACCCTCCAAAGAACTAACCCATTTTCTTCTAAGTATATATTCACCATTCTCTACCATGCCAACTCTTGAAGATAAGGCCAAAGATTGACTGCACTGCACATGTAAGACTTCGTAAGTTAATCATGCATCTAAACATCAGGTTTGGTGGTTTAAAGACTACCTAAAAAGATAATCAATTTTAGGTCTCATTAAATAGTTTACTTGAAAATACCTGACATGTATTAATTAATTCATCCTCTCAACCCCCTGTGAGGTAGCTTTTATTAATTCTATTTGTTGGGAAATATGATCAAGGAGAAAAAGAATAGATTTATCTATTTACAAAACACTTTTTAATAAAGAGTGCCACATGCTTATCTTTTCAATCTTCTAACATTCCTGTGAAGTAGGTGGCAACAATACCGTGTCCTTTCTTAAAAGTGAAATGCTATGGACAAGGAGCTTAATGACTTACTCACATGGCAACTTGTATTTTATCCAGTAACTAGAACATGCTGCTTGGTATTAACACTACACCATGGTCTCAAGTCTCAACTGCACACAATTCAAGAGTGTCTAAGCTTCTTCTTTTCTCGACATGCCATCTCCCAAAGCATCACATTCCAAAAAGGATTGAGGTCATGCTTGTTTTTTAAGCTCGTGTGCTTGCTGTTTATCAAGTTTTTATCGTTTTTCTAAATTGGACTATTTAAGTTTTGCCTAGATGCCTGAAAGCTAAATTATTTTTTGTTTATTGTCTGTCCGCTAGCATTGTAAAGGATGTCATTAGAAACGTACAAAACTCTTAGACATAGCTTTAGAGCCAATAAAAGCAAAGCAAATCACTTGAGGAAGAGTGCATTTCTTCTTCTTCTTCCTTTTTTTTTTTTTTTTTTAAGTAGGCATCACACAAAAATGTGACTCATTAAACCCAAAAGAGTTGACGATGCCAATAAGGGCTTCTTATGCAACCTTCCACAAAGAGGCCTGAGTGGCAGCATGAGGCCTCCTCTTCTATGCATTTTCCTCCAGGCAGAATGTGCATTTGTGTGGCTACATACACAATTATAATCTCTCCTGAAAGGCAATTCCTTCCATATGACAGGCTGAGCGCTGGCCTGAGTGTTAGCCTCATGTTGCCTGTGCAGTTAACATGCTGAAATACCAGACACATTTAATTTCTCCTTTCTCAAAAAAGACAACAACAGAAAACACAAAACTAAGATGGGACAGAAGAACTGAAGCTGGAAAGAACTGCACATAGAGAGAAAAGGAGGCCAGCCCAAGTGCCCAAACTCACTTTCTCAATGGGCTGAGCTTCTTTGTGTGTTGCCTACTTACGTGTCAATCTGCGGGACTTTGGGGCATGAGAACCATGGAGCAGAGTGGTTCTGGCAGCCTGTCCGAGAAGCAAAGCCAAAGACATGTGGCCTTTAGTCATATTCAAAGTGTTATTGTTTCAAACATGCCTATTTTAAAATACATAATTTTCCCATTTTGTGCATGCTGTATGCAAGTCGGCCACAGGAGTTCTGCCACATGATTTTGAAAGAGAGGACAATGGCCCGAATACAGCCCTATCCCTGCCATACACCTCTGTTTACTGGTACTGGGGACCACTGGGGCTACCCCAGGTGAGACAAGTCTGAATTTAACAAACACCTGATATGAAGGCCTGGGTTTGTACAAACAGATTTCTGCCTGAGATTACAGAAACTGAAGCTTGTGTTTTATCACAGTTACTTGTAATCTCAGAGCAAGACCTTGAGCTACACAATAATAGGACAGCTGGGGAAAAGCTCTTACTCTCTCCAAAGAATAATGCTTTAAAAAGCTAATTCAATGAAGAAAAAAGAAAGGGCCCTGAAAGTGCCTTCTCAAACAATATTTACTTTTACTGGGTTCCTCCTAATCAAACAAAACTTAGTCAAAAGCTTTTTTGAAAAATATACTTGATGATTTCAGCAATAATTGCTATGTTTAAAGAAAGGTGCTTAAAAGAAAACATAGCTAATGGGATCAGTAATTTGGTAAATTCAGATGTTTGGGAAAATCCCTCTTCTCTTTGAAAAAATCATTAAAATTCTGCTCAGATAAATGTGTTTTGACTTGAAATTCCAATCATAGAATGAGCTATTTCCTATGGTCCCTTGGGAAGTAGTGCTAGGGTGACCCCAACACAGAGGACCCGAGGATTCGTTTACCAGGGTAACTCCTGTTTTAAGCATATGACTCTGCCCAACTAAAGGACAGGACCTCATGGAGATGCCCCAAAATTGTATAAAATTTCCTTCCTTCTTAAAATGGTATTTTAAAAAAATGGATTAAATCTCACTGTTGGGTAACAAAACTTAGAAACTATGGCAGCAATCAAGAAACTAACCTTAGATATAATCAGAGTTTAAAGCCAGAAGGATCCAGGGAAGATTTTAATCAGTCATCCCTTTTTTTCATCCATGGAAAGGGAAAAAAATCCTAGTGTCTCTCACATGATAGAACCAAATTCCATTCTCCCAGTTTAAAAAAAAATGTTTTTTATTCTACTTAAAGCAGACCATTCATTTAACTTGGGCAGAGCGTTGTACTAGATTTTGGAGAAAAGCTGCCCTTATGGCTGCCTGTTCTATTAGAAACCAACAATAACCAAATATACAAATAGATAACGTAGCTGTGATAACCGCTAAAAAGGACAGAAACAGGATGATGAACTAGAAATAAGCTAATGGATCATCTGTCTCTTCTGAGCTACTATTACTACTTTTTAAAACTTTAATTACCTACTCAGCCTCCTAAGATTACTCAATCTGCAAACATGGTATCTGTGACCCCCAACTTTGGGACAGCATTTGGAGGAAAGATTCTAATTTACTTGTATGTGTACATGATAAGCAAGGTCAAAATCTTACATAACAATTTTAAAACACTAGAGTAACCTTCAAGTAGCCTGCAATTTAGTTACCTTGGAGAAAGGGGGATGGGTGAGGGTCAGGAACAACATGCCTTAGAACTCACTTGCTCTCCCCCCAAACAAAAGGACATTACGTTTATTAAATCGCTTACAGACTCCTTGAAAAGGCGGAAGAAACAGTCTGGGTTGAACTTCCACGAACAACTCCCAAAGGCACATCCCAGAAGTAGGCCAGCCACCAGGGAACTGTTGTCCCTGCCATGACTGAAAAGCTGCTGACCGGACTGGGAAAGCACCAACACAGCTGCATGCAAGACAGCTCACCCATCTACAACAGCACTTATTACACTGTCACTTTGTGTTACAGCTTCTGAATATGTTCCATCTCCCATCTATGGCATAAGTTGCTGGGGGGGGGGGGGACATTTACATTCATTCCTTGCATTATATAGAAAGAACATGAAGAAGGGAGGGAGGAGGGAGGGAGGGGAAGAAAGGAAGGGAAGAGGGACAGATGATTTTGTGAATATGTTCATTACTATTTTCCAAATATTTAGGAAGTCAGTGTAATAGCTATTATAGTGTTTTATTTCATTTCCTTTTTGCAATAACCCAAGCACTTTAAAGCCCTGAGTATTTCTGCTAACTTATTATAAACAGCACTGTTTCCTAGTATAAGGTTGGATTTGGAAAGTCCCCTAATTATACTCAAACAAAATAAATGTGCTTATCAGGATTCATTCAAAAGAAAAATAAGTGTCTGGCAGTAACACAAGTAAATATCATATACATGCATATCAGCAAATACAAAAAAAAAAAAAAAGATTGGTAACACTTAAGTCTTCCACATAGAAAGAATCACATAGCAGAACTTTTGCCTAGACTTGAAGAAACTGTATTGACCTCATGGCTGGAAGGGACTATATGAGTGACTGTTGGATGTTGTCTTAGTCCAGGTATTCTGAGAAGCAGACACCAAAAGAGGGTCAGACTTGCAAGAGGTAAATTAGGCGAAATGTCCACAGGGAAACTGTGGAGAAAACCAGAGGAAGCTGGGAGAGCTGACAGAACACAATGCAGGCTTGACCGGGGGGGGGGGGGGCAGAGCATAAAGAGAGGAGCATGAAGACAGAGAAAGAAATGAACTGTAGTGCAGTGCGAGTCTTCAAGCCAAAGTCACCATTGGAAGAGTCATCCATCTCCTAGAACTGTCTCTCTCCTACCCTCTCATTGGCTGGGAGTAGCCCATGGGAAGTGTGACTTCAGTGTGAACAAGGTGTTGGATTCAGAGCTGGGGTTGGGAGTCAATTACCCTCCCCAAAGTAAGAGATCATAGAGGCACATTTTCATGGTTACCAATTACATATGTATTATATATTTTTATAATAGTAATAACAGTAGCTAATATTTATTGAGCACCTACCCAGGTACTCTAAAAAGAAATATATCTTACTCATTTTGTACACCTTCTTTTCACAATGTAGATCCAATATAGCAGCCAGGCACTGCTTTAAAAATTTACATATATGAGGTATGAGGTAAGTACTATTATTAGCTACATTTTGCAGATAAGAAAACTAAGGCACAGAGAGGCTAAGTAACTTCTTAAAGGTCACACAGCTCAAAGTACATAGGTTACTGTCAGTAAAACTCTATCAAATGGTTTCTTTCTAGAAGTTATCTTACTCATTGTTTGCCTTGAGGACATGAGTCCAGTAGCAAGAAAGAAACTGGAATTTTACTGTTCCCTGATCCATCCCGATTCCTAGGATGCCCCCTCCTGGCAGAAATGTTAAGTTAAGCCCTTTGAGCCACTGAACATACTCCAGGATCCATGCATAAGTCTATTCAATAGTTGGAGCCTCATTTTTGGAGTTGCTCAAGGTATTTATAATGTGGAGTTTAACAGTGTGAACTCTGGAGTCAGACTGCTGGATTAGAATTATTCCTTCATGATTTCTTAATCAGTTATTTAATATCTTTTTGGGGCAGTTTCCTCATCTGTGAAATGAAGATAACAATAGAAACTACCATTTTTTAAAAATATATTTTTATTTATTTCAGAGAGGAAAGTAGAGGGAGAGAGACAGAAACATCAATGATGAGAATCATTGACTGGCTGGCTGCCTCCTGCACACCACCTACTGCGGATCGAGCCCACAACCTGGGCATGTGCCCTGACCAGAATCGAACCTGGGAGACTTCAGTCCACAGGCTGATGCTCTATCCATTGAGCCGAATCAGCTAGGGCAGAAACTATCTTTATATACATTAATATAAGTAAAAACACTTAAAATATTACCTGGTACATGCTAAATGTTTAATAAACCCTAGTTGTTACCTTCTCACATTTGGGGTACCCTAAAGTCAGATTATTTATCTTCAAATTTTAAAAAATGTATTTTTACTGATTTTAGAGAGGAAGTGAGAGGGAGAAAGAGATAATCACATCAGTGATGAGAGAGAATCATTGATCAGCTGCCTCCCGCACCCCCCCTACTGGGGATTGAGCGTGTAACCCGGGCATGTGCCTTTGACCAGAATCAAACCTGGGACCTTCAATCCCAGGTTGACACTCTATCCACTGAGCCAAATCGGCTGGGGCATCAATTTAACATATATGTATATATTAAGTGTCTACACTGTTAAAGGCAGGTAGGTAGACAAGATGAGTAAGATACAATTCCTGTTTTCAGGAAACTTATTTGCAACTAATAAACTGTTTAAGAGCTCCATCCTGAGAGGGAAGCAAGGATCATTGCCCTGTGCAGGCAAAACATGTTTTGGTTTATTTGTTTTTATCTTCATAGTGGAGAGGAAAAAACAGGCTATGGAATCCAATAAACCCGAGTTTGAAAACCTGCTTTGCCATGCATCACCACCTATGTGACTTTGTACAAATCAATTAGCCTTCCTAAGCCTGTTTCCTTCTTTGTGAAATGGGGAGATATTAATAACTACAAAATGGGATTAATAATAAAACCTTCTAAGGGTGGTTGGGAAGATTAAGTAAGATAAAGCACAGTGCTAAGCTTATATGAAGTGTTTGATTTATTGCGATTCCTCTAAAAGTAGAGCCGACAAAGGAGAAAGACCATCTCTGATTTCCAAGAGTTATCTATCATGCCAACCCACTACCCACCTTACTGAGAATAAGCAGTTTCCATGGAAACAGAAGAGACAGCTTTGAGCATGACTGAAAGCATGCACCTCCCCAAAGTAGGTGGGGTAAAAAACAAATCTCACATCCTCATGCTTATACTCAGGTTAGCACGTAGGTGGTGTGTTTTGTACATCTGGGACCAAAACAGGCTGCCCTTGGGCTCCAGAGAGCTCCCCACGCCCAATCAGATACATAGACACACCTCAGCCTCTGGCAAAAGCTTCCAATAAGTATGCATAAGGCTGGAACTCTTTCAAGGGCTCTATACGTATTTCATCTCCTTTCCAGACTCTCATCTCTCTATCTAGGCCTAAGTATTAACATAATTTCTATCACTACATTCTGACAGTTGCAGGCATAAACATCACTGAGCTGATTCTATAATGATCTTAAGATCCTAAGCCAGCGATTTTCAAACTTTTTCATCTCGTGGCACACAGAAACTATTAAAATTCTGCAGCACACTAAAAAATATATTCTATTTTTTGCCAATCTGACAAAAGTAGATATAATTGATTTATATTTTTAAAAATAATAGTAATTACCCTTTTTGCTCCAAAGTGACTTTTTGTTGTTGTTAATCCTCACTCAAGGATATTTTTCCATTGATCTTGAGAGGAAGGGAGGGGGAGAGACAGAGAGAGAGAGAAACATCGATGTGGTTGCCTTCCCCACGTGCCCCGACCAGGGACAGGGATGGAAACTGCAATCAAGGTATTTCCCCTCCTTGACCAGAAACAAATCTGGGACTCTACGGTACATAGGCTAACGCTCTAACCACTGAGCAACCGCTAGGGCCAAAGTGCCTTTTTAAAAAATCAGGTGCCTATAATATATAAGGATTTCTGGTAATCAATGAGATGCAACCTTATTATGTGACATGACTAATAAGATGCAACTCTATTTTATGACCTATACATTTATAATTCAAGACAGGGCATTCACACCTGACAGTTATTGGTGTGTTTGGCTGCTGTCATTTTTTTATTTGACAATCTAAGTGAAAAGTGGTCAGTGCCCCTGACTGAACAATCAGGTATTGCATGTTTTAAAATTTCTGTGGCACACCGGTTGAAAATCTCTGGCCTAAACCATTCCAGGCCATGATTACAGGTTCCTAATCCACAAAGTCAGTGGGGAATAGATCAGTTTACACACATGATGAGAAGTTGTTTTCTTCACTAATAGTTGAAAAGGCAAATGTAAACCCTGGCTAGCAGATAGCAAGGGAAACCTATAGATATTCATAAGTATCCCTGTAATTTACACCAGAATACTAAAAAGAGGTCCCTGACACACTTACCACGGGGTACTCAGCTTTGGCTTTTGTTTGCTGAATGGTTAGAGCTTTCTAGTCTCTGCAATTTTCTTTCTTTTTTTTTTTTTTTTTTTTATATATATATTGATTCTTTACAGAGAGGAAGAGAGAGAGATAGAGAGTTAGAAACATCAATCAGCTGCCTCCTGCACACTCCCTACTGGGGATGTGCCCTCAACCAAGGTACATGCCCTTGACCAGAATCGAACCTGGGACCTTTCAGTCTGCAGGCCGACGCTCTATCCACTGAACCAAACCAGTCAGGGCTCTGAAATTTTCTTTTCTCCATATATATTTTCTTCTCTAGGCCTATACAGGTAAGTGACTTCATAATTTTTAAAAAAGAAAAAAGAATGAAAACAAAAATAAAACCCTTCATGGGTATTTAAAAATTTAAACCAGGAAACATTTTATTAAATTAATCTATAAGGAGTAGTCATTAAATTGAGGGTGAATGTTTCAAAACAGCATGCCTTTAAAAGAGACCAAGTGTAAATGGGCAGGGGTTGTTCTCAACCAAAGATAGATGTATTTCAGCAGAGTTGTATGGTTTGATGAACCGTGAGGAAAACAGTAAGTAGTGAGCAATATAAATGTCCAGATGGTGATTAAAACAGGAAGTTAAGATACTTAAATATTTCAGAGCCTTAAAGAACACTTGTTCAGGGTTCAAGGAATAGGTAGATGGCCACTGGAAGCTTTTCAATCAACCTGAGACTGATTTGTTTGTAAACTGATTATCAGCATTGACACAAATTGGTCTTCCTGAAAAAGCCATTAATAGAAGGACCACCAAATATCTATAGGTTTTTGCCTTTCTATTGCTAGCCAGGGTTTACATTTGCCTTTTCAACTATAAGTGAAGAAAACAACCTCTCATCATGTTGTATAAATCGATCTATTCCCCACTGACTTTGTGGATTAGGAACCTGTAATCATGGCCTGGAATGGTTTAGGCAAGAGATTTTCAACCGGTGTGCCACAGAATTTTTAAAACATGCAACACCTGATTATTCAGTCAGCGGTACTCACTTCTTTTCACTTAGATTGTATATTAAATATGCCAAGTCTTTGAGACATATAGTTTAAACAGTAAACACCCAAGAAAATAAATAATGGGCTAGGTTTTTCAAATACTTCATAGATTAGTTGAGTACTGGATAAAAAGATATGTAAAATCCTTAACAAAAGTCTAGGTATTACTAGACATTAATATTATTATTTATTGGATGCAAATTTATCTGTGATTAACTATGTGCTGTTGGCTGACTACAATTTCTCTCCCTCTCTTTCTCTCTCTCTCCCCATGCCTTTTTTAAAAAGTTATCTTTATTGTTGGAAGTATTACAGATGTTCCCTCTTTTTTCCCCCATTGATCCCCCACCCTGCTTCCAACCTCTCCCTAGGCCTTCCTCATACTGTCTGTCCATGGGCCATGCATATCCTACATAATAAAAGGGCAATATGCAAATTAGCCCTAACAGCAGAACAACTGGGAATAACTGGACACTATGACACACACTTACCACCAGGGGGCAGACCCTCAATGCAGGAGCTGCCCCTGGTGGTCAGTGAACTTCCACAGGGGGAGTTCTGCTCAGCCACAAGGCTGATGGCTGCCAGTACAGCGGTGGTGGTGGGAGACTCTCCTGCCTCCTCAGCAGCACTAAGGATGTCCAACTGCAGCTTAGGCCTGCTCCCCACTGGCAAGTGGACATCCCCCGAGGGCTCCCAGGCTGCCAGAGAAATGTCTGACTGCCAGCTTAGGCCCGATCCCCTAGGGTGGGAGCCTAAACCAGCAGGTGGACATCTCTGAGGGGTCCCAGACTGCGAGAAGGCATAGGCTGGGCTGAGGAACCCCTCCGAGTGCACAAATTTTTGTGCACCAGGCCTCTAGTATGCATATAAGTTCATTGGTTAGTCTCTCCTTTCCTGCCCCCCCGCCACCCTCAACCCCTTCCTTCTGAAATAAGTCAGTCTGTTGCATACTTCAATGTCTCTGGATCTTTTTTTGATCATTAGCTTATTTTGTTCATTAGATTCCACATATACTAGGTAAGTGGGATCATGTGATGCTTGTCTTTCTCTGACTGGCTTATTTCACTTAGCATAATACCCTCCAGGCCCTTCCAAGCTGTCTCAAAGGGTAAGAGATCCTTCTTTTATTATTATTACTAGTGCCCAATGCACAGATTCATGCACATTGAAAGGAAATTAATTAGAAGAAAGATTTTAAAATCACCATTCGCCCTTTCTCTATAATAGAAGTGTCGACCAAATTCACAATTGACAATGACAACTCAGGCATGTGCCCTGCTGCATGCAATTGGCACCAGCAAGAGCTTTATATGTATCATGCATGTGCAAGTCAACTTAGCCTCATATATAAAGAATAAACTTGCTTAATTAGACCTGCTTTCTGATTTAGCCAAACTTTTTCCAGCACAATGAAGCACCCCAACTTCTCTTTCAGATAATTGTCAGCAACACAGCAGTAAACATCAACATGATGCAGATTATTATTACAGATCTCAAAGTGAGAACAAAGGGTAAAATATTTAACTGCAGCAGTGTCTGACTATATTCTGCACAGTGAGAAACCTGAAGTCATTTTCAAGGTCCACTATTTCTTACTTTTTTTCAATTGGATCAAGTTTCTAATCTTTCTAAATCTCCATTTTCCAGCTAATGAAAAGAAAATAGGATTTCACTGAGTCTCCTATCTACCTACTCCAGGACTTCTGTGAGGATCAAATGAGATGAGGCATGGGAAAACACTTCACAGACATTTGGTTAAAGTGTAAAATGTTTGCACCTGGTTATAAAGCAAGTTGTACTCCTGGGCTGACACAACTCCAAGGAGGATCGTCACTAGGGAGAGGAGCTGGACGTTGCTACGTGACATCATTACCCGGAGCCCACAGCCACTGTTTCCAGGCTAGGCAGGGCTATGGGCCGCATTTTGCGCCAAGGGGTCTTGGCAGCATCAGCTGCAATTTGGCAGGGTGTTACTCTGGGGGTGGGGGGTGGGACCTGTGTCCCACTAAGGGGAAGGTGAGTGTTGCTTTGTGGGTCCCATGTCTGCAGTGTGTTTCTCTGTAAATGGCCAGTGCACATCATGGCAGCTCCAGCATTGAGCATCTGCCCCCTAATGGTCAGTGCACATCATAGCAACTGGTCGGATGGTCGGACACTGAGCATATTTTTAAATCCTCACCCAAGAATATTTTTCCCGTTGACTTTTAGAGAGTAGGGATGGAGGGGAGGGGGAAGGAAAAGAGGGGAATAGAGAAACATCGACATGAGAGAGACACATCAATTGGTTACCTCCCACAGTTACTCCAATCCAGGCAGTGATGAACCTGCAACCAAGGTTATGTGCCCTTGACCTGGAATCGAACCTGTAACCTTTCAGTCTGCAGGCTGACATTCTAACCACTAAGCAACCAGCCAGGATGAGATCCTTCTTTAAAATCCTATCTAATAAAAGAGTAATATGCAAATTAACCATCACTCTGCAACAAAGATGTAAGCACCAATAGCAGTGGGACAGAATTCTGGCGGAGTCACCCTGGCAACGTGAGCCCAGCAGGCATTGCCTCTGCAACCCGTGAGCAGATAGATCACGCTGCCCTCCAGCAGGCAAGCACCACCAACAAGCAGGTCTCAGCAGGGCCTGCTTGGGCGTCACTGTGGCAATCAGCAAGCAGGAAAGCACAGTGAACGGTAGTGATTGGATGGCGTGCAGGAATGTGCAGGCAGCCCACGATCAGATGGTGAGCGGCCTGCAGGCATCCCTCAGTAGGGCCTGCTCCCAGTCGACACTGTGATGGTGAGCAGGAAAGCGCAGCCCGCAGGCAGAAAGCATTAGGGCCTGCTCCTTTGTCACCATGGTGATCCATGAGCAGGCAAATGTGGCCAGCAGGCAGCACCCAGCCCTGGCCACAGCTCAAGGGAGAGAACAACATGCAGGTGAGGCCAGGAGCCTGAGAGATCAACACAGAGGGGTGCCTGCTCCAAGCCTCCACGGTGTGGCTGGGGGCAGGCCTCCAGCAGGCAGACACACACACACACACACACACACACACACACACACACACACGGGGGGGGGCACCTGCTCTGAGCCTCCTATGCAGCTGGGGGCAGGCCCCAGGTGGGGACACACACACACATGTGGGAGGCCAGGTGTAAGCTGACAATGTCCTTGCACCTGAAGGGACTGATAAAATTCAGTCCCCTACCCACACAGTTTTCCCAGGCTTGTTTGGTTGGCGAATTATCAGTAGAATGAGAGCATTCTTTCAAGGCTTTCCTAAGAAGTCTGTAACTATTTACTGAGATATGCTGTACCAAGGATTCTTTCCCTTAGATGTTTAGAGAAACAAAGAATACGTTTCTGTTAATGAGCCTCCTATTCAGTGTTTGTGTATAAAAGGCATTACGCAGTTAATAAAGTTGCTGCAGTCGATCAACGACTTGCAGACCTCCTATCCCCAGCTTTTTCTTGTCTTTCTTTTCTCAATTCCCACCTCCCTACCTCAGCCACCCTGGTTCACCTGTCAGGCTGGCCCTGACACACACACACACCAACACACACGGCGACTGCTTCGAGCCTCCAATGAGGCTTGGGGCAGGCCCTCAGCGGGGACACACACATGAGGCGCCTGCTCTGGGCCTCTGCAGTGCAGCTGGGGGCATGTCCCCAGCAGACACACACACATGGTGCTTGCTCTGAGCCTCTGCTGCTAGACTGTGGCCATCAGTAGGATATCCACTGAGGGGTCCCGGATTGTGAGAGGGGGCAGGCTGGGATGAGGGCCCCCCCCCCATGCATGAATTTTGTGCACCAGGCCTCTAGTATATATATAACACTAAAGGCCTGGTACACAAAAATTTGTGCACTCGGGCGGGGGGGGGGGGTCTTCAGCCCGGCCTGTGCACTCTCTCAGTCTGGGACCCCTTGGGGGATTCCACCTGCTGGCTTAGGCTCACTCTCAAGAGGTTCAGGCCTAAGGTGGCAGTCAGACATCCCTCTGACAGCCCAGGAGCCCTTGGGAGATATCCACTTGCCAGCAGGGAGCAGGCCTAAGCTGCAGTTGGACATTCTTGGTGCTGCTGAGGAGGCGGGAAAGGCTCCCACCACCACGACTCTGTGCTGGCAGTCATTAGCCTGGCTTATGGCTGAGCAGAGCTCCCCCTGTGAGAGTGCAATGACCACTGGAGGGCATCTCCTGCATTGAGTGTCTGCCTCCTGGTGGTCAGTGTGTGTCATAGTGACCAGTCATTCCCAGCTGTTCTGCTGTTCGGGTCAATTTGCATATTACCCTTTTATTATATAGGATATTGATTTCAGAAAGAAAGGGAGAGGTAGCAAGAGATAGAAACATCAATGATGAAAGAGAATCATTGATCGGCTGCTTCCTTCATGCCTCCTACTGGGGATTGAGCCTACAACTCAGGCCTGTGCCCTGACCAGCAATCAAATTGTAACCTCCTGGTTTATAGGTCGACACTCAACAACTGAGCCATATGGGTTCAGAAGAGAGCCTTCATTTTTACAGCTGCGTAGTATACCATTGTATAAATGTACCATAATTGTTTTTTAATCCATTCATCTACTGATGGGAACTTGGCCTGTTTCCACATCTTAGCTATTGTACATAAACAACACTGCTATAAACATAGGGGTGCATATAATTCTTTCTGATTGGTGTTTCTGGCTTCTTAGGATATATTCTTAGAAGTGGCATCACCGAGTCAAAGGTATGCCTTTTTTTTAAGATTTTTTAATTGAGTTTTAGAGAGAGAAAGGAGGAGAGAAAAAGAGAAACACTGATATGAGAGCAACAAATCATTGGCTACTTCCTGCACAACTCCCACATGGAAATGGAGCTCTCAACCCAGGCATGTGCCCCCACCAGGAATCGAATCAGCAAGCCCTTGATGAAGCCCAATCACTGAACTGTACCAGCCAGGGCTATATATGCCTTTCCAAAAACCAAGTAGTCCTTAAACTTGGTGAAAAGAAGCTCAACTTTAGAAAAGAAATGCATATTTAATCTCCCTAGGACTATTTGTCATTTAACAGGTTGAAAATATCCAAAAGCTTGATCTATTTTATTGGAAAAACTATGGAGAAACAGGCATGCTCTTACACTGCTGATACAAGCCTTAGGAAGGGCAATTTGGCAATATCTATCAATATTTAAAATGCATATACCCCTGACCTGCTGATTCTACTTTGTGGAATTGATCCTTGCAGGTATACTAATAAGGGAACTAAATTGCAAGTTATGGTTATTCAGTGCAGTATTTGTAGTAGTAGCAAAAGGCTAAAAACAACTTATTGTCTACCAATAGAGAGTTGGTTAAGTAAATTATTTATACACTATACAGCTTAAAAAAAAAGAATGAGGAGGCTCTCTTCTGATAAATTACTCTGAGATATATTAAATGAAAAAGTATGCACTGAATTCTCCTTTATGTACATAATAAAATAAACTCTGGAAGGATACTCAGGAAAACAGTAATAGTGGTTACTGGTGAGCGGCTGGCTATGGATGAGAACTGGCAGGAGAGGGAGGGGGAAGGGTTGCAGGAGACTTTTCACTATAAACTTCTTTATATTTTAAATCCAGTTTCTGTATTGCCAATTGAAAAATTTTAACTAGAATTGTTTTTCATTAAAAATGTGTATAGTACAACTAATCAATTGAATATTATTCAATAATAAAAAGAAATGAGCTATCGAGCCAAGAAAAGATATTCAGGGACCTTAAATGCATCTTGTTAAAGTGAAAGAAGCCACTTTATTGGCTGACTCCAACTCTATGACATTCTGGAAAAGTAAAACTTTAAAGACAGTAAAAAGGTTAGTGGTTGCCAAGGGTTGAGGTGAAAGGCTAAGAATGAAGAGGTAGAACACAGAGAATTTTTAGAGCAGTGAAACTATTCTGCATGATACTATAATGACAGTTATATGACATTGCATATTTATTAAAACCCATAGAACTGACAACACAAAGACTGAACCCTAAT